>CM046888.1:20328528-20388941 GCA_025688845.1 Cucumis hystrix
CCGCAGCCCAGATCTGCACGCAACCGACCGTCCCAGCTGCAGCCTCGCCGTCGTGCGTCCGCAGCCGCAGCCAAACCGTGGCCGCGGGTTTCCGTCCGTGAGACCACCAACCGCGCGCCCTTTTCTTTCCGTTTCCGTCCAACCGAGCCCAGCCGAAACGCCAAACCCCCTCCCCCTACTCAGATCTACCTCCCGGCGTCTCCACTCGCCGCCAACGGCGCCTCCACGCGCCGCCGCCGCGACTTCCAACGCGCCGCCGTCTCTCTCCGCCCAGCCGTGGACCTTTGGGTGGATAGATTGGGTAAGGAAATAGTTGTGGGTTCCGTTGTACCTATCGTTAAATTGTTAACCGTTGGGCTTATTGTGCTGAAATTTTCCAGAGGATTTGAAGTGGAGTTCGATTTTCCATCGACTTGGGATTGGTTATTGGACTTAGTCGATCGAAGAAGTCGCATAAGAGTGAGGTAAGGGACTTTCTACTGGACTCAATAAATGTTAATTGAATGATGTGATGTATTGCACTAAATGAATTGATGTGTTTGGCTGTATGTTTTGCATAAATGTTAATTGAATGTGTTGGCTGTATGTTTCGTTGCTGTTTACTGCGGAGAAATAATGATTTTGAGGTGTATGTTTGAATGTGGATTTGTGGTTGATAGTATGTTATGACTGGTTGTAATATATATATGTGCAAATGTAAGGGTGCGGAAATGTCTGGATATCGTAGACGTGATTATATAATGTGTGACTTGAAGAGTAGAACTGTTGTAAATTGAATGCCTGGTAGACGACTATGAGGATGTATTGTGAACGGAAAAGAAATCATGGTCGTGCTATTTTAGATTGAAGTGAATGTCATGGTTGGTTTTGCTGTCGACTGATGTATTAACGTGTTGGTGACAGTCCTCGGGTTGAATTGGAACAAAAATGGTTGTTTGAGGTTAAGGAGAAAGTTCACGTGATTAGGACGTTTGATTGAGTTTGTAAATTGACTGTTAAGAAGTATAGAAATGGACTGAGGGGATAAATTATTAGTTTTCCTAGTGGATAGTTACCCTGCGGTGTCCTTCGGGATTTATCCCCTATATGTGCATCCTTCGGGAGCACTAGACTGATATGTGCATCTTCGGGAGCACTAGACTGATATGTGCATCCTTCGGGAGCACTAGACTGATATGTGCATCCTTCGGAGCACTAGACTGATATGTGCATCCTTCGGGAGCACTAGACTGATATGTGCATCCTTCGGGAGCACTAGACTGATATGTGCATCCTTCGGGAGCACTAGACTGATATGTGCATCCTTCGGGAGCACTAGACTGATATGTGCATCCTTCGGGAGCACTAGACTGATATGTGCATCCTTCGGGAGCACTAGACTGATATGTGCATCCTTCGGGAGCACTAAGACTGATATGTGCTCCTCGGAGCACTAGACTATATGTGCATCCTTCGGAGCACTAGACTGATATGTGCATCCTTCGATCACTAGACTGTGACTGTGCAGGGTACACCATAGGATACTAAATAATTTATTTTTCCCCGAACGGACCCAGTAGTGGTCCCTTACTGAGTATATTAATACTCACCCCTTTTTATGTTTAACTTTTCAGGCAAAGGTAACACGAGGGCGCAGACCGACGAGGACAAGAAGGACTCGTGAATGGCCATAGAGGATTGTCCTTTAAACTGCTTTCCGCTGACGGTTTTTATAAATGTTTTGTTGAACCTGAATTTACAATAGTTTAAAAGTTTTGTAAACAGTACTTTAAAAGTTTCATGTTTTGAAATAGGGCCCGATTAAATTTTTCTTCGATTTCATATGGTTTCAATTAAAGTTACTATGTCATTTCGTCAACAAACTGGTTTTGTGTCAAATTGACGACTTAGACGGTCAGTCAGAAAAGTCTGGGTCGTCACATAGCATGTTATAAGCCATGTTATGGTTGGATGCTATCAATAGCCACATTTATTTTAGTGACGTTGTAATGACCGTTGAGACGCTACAAATCTCACTCATATATAAAAGCTTTCAACTGCTCATTTCGATATATATAAAGAAATACTCTTCTCACAAATAGTTCTCTCCATCTTCTTTCTCTCTATTTTGATTTCGAGCAAAATCATTCACGAGTGTTGGTATTCTGATCGATTTCGATGTAGTTTCGATGAAGCTTTGCCTGTTTTATCTTAGGGGTGCTGTGGCATTATCAGATCTATTTACATTTCGAGCAAAGCCTTGAAACTTCTTAAACAAAGTGTGATTCATGAATTAGCATTTCTCTTCACTAGTTTGTATTTTGTAAGTTTTAGATGTATAGCCTAGACGATGTACTTTAGGTTGACAAGATCAAGGCATCCATCTGGACAAATTTTACAATAGTCGTACACTCAAGGCATTTAACTTTCACAACATATCCGATCTATGCTACTAGTACTACGTTAACTTTAATCAAAACGGTTTAAATTATTTGGTCCCAAATTTCTGGCAATCTCAAAATTCTCAACCTTTTAACTTTCCCTCTCCATGAAACTCCCTTTTTCTTGTTCACCACCTGATGGCCATCCACCTAGAGAGAATCCTACTGTCAACCGAAGAGCGACTTTGGTAAATCCATAAAATCTTCCATTACAAACGTCACTTAATTCACTATAACTCTATATTAAGGGTATAAATGGAATAAAATAAATCCTTGACTCTCCTCCCAATAGACATTTCTCAGCCTCATTTTGAGCCATTTCTAATAACCTTTTTTAACTCCAAACTCGTGGGCCAAACGAGTGATATTAGAGCCAATACCAAATGTGGCTAGCAATCCCCACTTAAACAAGGACACGTGAATAAAGATAATGTATGTATTTATACCTGTAGTGTTGTTTTCCAAGTTTAGGCAGCAATAACAATTCTAAACAGGGACAAAAATTAAGGTAATTATTAACGTGTGTGTAGGCTCCAATTCCAAATGTGTGCTTCAAAAAATAAAAAATAAAACAATTCAAAATGTGTGATCAACAATCCCCAAAATAAACAAGAATATTAATAATGATGAATATGTACACACATATAGGTTCTAATGCCACATGTAGCTAAAACAATGCCCACCACGAAAGTGAATGATGTTCTTAGAAAGGAAAAATAAAACAAAAGAACAAAAATTCATATCATTAACTAGAACAACGTGTTACTTGCTACAAATTTCTAAAATTTTGTTTGAAAACGTCATTTTGCAAATATAACAAAGTATTGAAGTAAAAATGTTGAAGAAAATTAGGGTTTAGTTTTGATTATGATTAATATTCATAAATGTAACAAAACACCAAAATATTTACGGTCCATGTAACAAAAACAAAAAATCCATGAAGCCGGTAAAATATTTTCATAAATTCCATATTTGCTCTTGATATTGCGTACGATTGGTCACTTTTCTTTTTTCTTCCTTGCGATTTATTCATTTTCTCTTCCAGATTTCTTCGGCTTCTCCTCCAGATTTTTTTCTTATATTTTTATTCATCTTCTTTTTATTTTTTTCTTCCACCTCCTCTTCCAGTATATGGCGATCGTTTAAATATCACTTTGATATAATCTAAATTATCGCTTACCTAGTCACACAACCGTTTAGCATGATCAACACAATCATATTTAGATTTGAAGCCCTTTCTCCATTGTTTAAAAAACTACTATACACACGACTGTGTGGTTATGATCTAAACAGTCACTTACTTAGTCAACACGATCATTTAGCATGGTCAATACAACTGTTTAGATTTGAAACCATTTATCATCATATAAAAATAACTACATGATCGTGTGGATATGATCTAAACGAATGCTTACGTTGGCTAAGTTGCCATAATTTATTTCAATAACATTTTTTCTAGCACTGAGATCAAATGCTTTCAAATATTTTTTCTTCGTACTTGTAGCTCTATTTTCCACATATACGAGCAAAACTTGGTCTCTACTTAAAATGTAAATAGAATTTATAAAAATTATTAATTTCCTACACGATCGCGTATCATGATTGCTTAGAAAAAGAATTACAGGCGCTCGTGTGACTGATTAATCTCGTGTTGATTGGAGCATTTTTTGTATTTTTCATTGTGGATCTATGGGCTTTTTTCGTTTTCAAATTTGTTCTATACAATGTAAATATTTTGTTGGTTTGTTATATTTTTAAAAAAACCTCATTTTAATATTGTTTTTAGGTTAATTTACACGTATAAAACAAAACGCAAAAATATATATAATCTGTATAACAAAAAAAAAAAATGTCCATTAAGACATCATTGTTTTTTCATAAATTTCAGATTTTTCCTTGCTGGTTTTGAATTTCCCAGAACAAGTATTAAATTCTTGTGCATCTTTTTCATATTATTACTTCTCCTTCTTCATATTTTCACTTCAACTTTTTTTTGTTCTTCTTTTTTCACTACATGATCGTGTACCAAAATCTAAATGATCAATCGTCTATTCGAGATAGACAAAGATAGATCACTATCAATCCCAAATAGATATGTGATATATCTAAACGATTGTTTACCAATATCTAAATGATTGTGTACTAATATTTAAACAATCTTGGTACAAGATCGTGTACCAAGATAATTTAGATTTGACACAAGATCGTTTAGATTTGGTACAAGATCATTTATCAATATCTAAACGATCGTGTACCAACATCTAAAAAACCTTAGTACAAGATGTGTTCCAAAATCATACAGATTTGGTACAAGATTGTATACTGAGATCGTTTATATTTGGTACAAGATCTTGTACTAAGATCGTTGAGATATTGGTACACGGTCATTTCATTTAAATTTGGTACAAGATCGTGTACCAAGATCATTTAGATTTGGTACAAGATCATATACCAAGATCGCTTTACCAATATCTGAGCGATTATGTACCAAGCTTTTCGAAAACATTAGGATTGTCCCTCCAACTTACAGCGTTGTAAGTTTCTGTTCCTTATTCATAAAGTAGAATAGTTTAGAATCATACCTTTTCGTAATCGTGTAATGCTTGTACAAATTTTAACTTTTAAAGCATATTTTTCTAATTGCACAGTCAAGTTGTTCTTGAGTTTTTGATGTTATCCTCCATGTTCCTCTCTCAAGAACGACTCTAATTAGCCGTATGAGTGATCAAGCTATATTGGTTGGGAAAATACTACAAATGTCACTACTACAAAAACAACAGGTCCATATTTTGAAGTCCATACAGAGATTGATTTCTATTTAACGGAAACTCTAGACAAATTAAAAACAACATTGATGCTGAAGAAATATGACAAATATTTTAAGAGAAGCAAAAAGGGACAAGAAACCAAATTATAGAAGCATTATGAGACACTATGACCATTTTTTGGGATAAGAATAAGGCACTACGACCATGTCTAACTAAGAGTAAAGTATGTCAAATGTCAAGTAGAAGTCATTATTGTATTACAAATCATGCTGCCTTAGGAAAATCAAGAGCTTTCAGATAGTCTCCTAAACTGAAAGTTGTCAGTGAACAAAACTAAAAAAACAATACCCTCTCCACCACAATTAGTGCACACATACCTTCTATAACCATCCATTAATTTGAAAAGGAGTCAGTTGGCCCCCCCAGCTGGGTTGGGTTGAGTGGGTAAAAAAAATTCATCCATCGCTTGGTTCACCAATAATTAGAGAAGTTTATTACCTCGTTATTCGCATGAAGTCACATTTCTCACCTTGTTATTCACTCTCTCTATTACTCCCCTCCTGTAATAATTACCAACTCAACTGTGCGCGCTAAACACCCCTAAGTAACTACTATTCTCTCTTATCTACCCCACTGATAGGTGTCACATTTATCCTTAATTGCCTTTACACAAGTGTCCAATGGTGCCTTTACTCATATCTAACGTAAGTAAAATGTGAGGTAGAGTTCTAATGAACTATATAAAGGACTAGAAATTGACAAGACAAGAATGAGAACTCAAGCATCCAAGTTGATAACTTGATATCATGTTGAAAACCACAATATAATATATAATTCTGAAAACTAAAGCTAATATGGTACTTAGAAGGTAAAGACATAAATTTCAGATAAGCATCGTGAATGCTGTCTTCCAAACCTTCAGGTAGATCGTGCGAAAAGTAGACGATTGCACCAGGAACAAACCCAGCAGAATAAAAACCATGCATCAAGTCTTTTGTCTGTTTCTTGGGAGGTGTGGTATCTGCAATGTTAGGTAACGATGAATCAACTCTTACGAAACCTCAAGAAAACTTCAAAGCAACAACCAAGCTCTTATGACATACATATATAAAATGGTAGTTCCGGTTGAGCAACTACTTTGGTAAGAAGATCAACTAAGGTCTACATTGTTTCAAATAGATGAAATGTTGCCTCTAACGTGTGGTTATCAGGAAAGCCAACTCACTCGTACACTGACCTACAGCATAATGGTCAGGCTCAATCCTAAAAAATGGTATTAGAATTGGCAATCTGCTAAGTATAGTAATCCTATTAAAAGAAACTTCAAGATTATCGAGTAAAAGTTTAGCTAAAACATCTTTGTAGCACCTTTGTTATCTTTGACCTGCGAGCTGCCTCTCCTGCCTCTCTCAACTTTTGTGTTTTTAAATATTTATCTGCTAGGATGGAAACATAGTGCTTTACTATGTGTGTGAAAGGATATCATTGTTAACAGAAATAGTGTAGCCTACATAAACATTTGAATGCATTGCTAAAGAATGTCAAGTTGCCAAGTAGTATCTATATTCATATAAACCATTGAGAATTTTGGAGTTAAAAGTGACAATAATTTGAATAGACTTTGTCAATAAAAATAAAGATCAACCCAGAAATGATTGAAATAACATGTTTCAAGAAAGCTATTAAAAAAAAAAAATGCTTCTTCTAAAGGATAATGCCAGCCATAATGGAAAAAATTTTAGCATCCTAAAGGAATTGTGTGTTCCAATTACCACTGCTAGATCAAGTTGTAACGCCCTAAAGAAAAAAAAAAGGTAATAATAAAAATAATAAGATTTTATTTTTAATTATTAAATATTATTATTATTTTTATTATTATTATATTATTATTATTATTATTATAATAATAATTATTATTATTAAATAATATAAAAAAAAAAAGAAAAGAAAAGGGGCAGCCCCCCCGTCTCTTCCCTCTTACCCCCATCCAAAACCCCGCCCCCCCCCTCCATTTTTCTTTTCTTTTCTTCCCTTCTCCCAGCCCTAGCCGCCGCCGCCAACCACCTCTGCTTCTCCCTTTGGCCGCGCCGTTCGGTCTACCGAAGACGAAAACCAGCCCAGCCGCACGCCGCCGTCCACTTCTTGTTCGCAAGTCGTCCCCCGCAGATTTGAAGCTGACGCGCCCCTCCCCTGTTCCTTCCGTCCGACCGGCGAAGCCCAGCCGTTCGTCTCCATCCGTCACGCCCCGAGCCGACGCGCCCCTCACCCTTCGCGAAACACCCAGCCGCACCGCCCAGATCTTCACGTCCTGCCGCCTGCTGCCGTCCGCACGCCGCTGTCCCAGTAGTCTGACGAAGCTCAGCCGGCCGCGCATAGCAAATCCATCCCAGCCTCCGTCCGCGAAGCCGACCGCCTCTGTCTCCTTCCAGCCGCGCATTTCCTTCCAATTCGCGCGTCGAAGTTTGTCAAGTCGACATTCGTCCATTTGTTGTAAGTTGGAGGCCCATCTAAAACTGATTTTTCCTTTCAATGGAACATTTCACAGTTTTGCTTCGCTTGCTGCCGTTTGGTTACTATTGTTTTTATCTCGTCATAAACCGTTGAGATTATTGGTGGTTGTTTTAATAACCAATATTGTTGGATTAGTAAATTGATTTGGAATGTTCTTGAAGGTGCAAAGCGTGGACATCACCTAAATCCCTTGAATTCCAAACGAGTTGGGTTAGGTTCAACCCTCCACTTTTTGGGTAAGTTGTGGAAATTATATATAAATAAATTGTATAAGGGGAATTAGTATTGGAAGTGATCGATTCCTATTTACCTATGTTTAGGTTGTCTTGACGAAGTTAGGTTCAATCAAGGGACTAGAGTAACGCTAAGGTAAGGGACTCTCTACTGGACTCAATAAAAATATTTGGGTGTATTGACTGTATAGATCCTATTGTCATATCTTGATTGAGTAGGGATGACGGCTATGATGTATATGTTTGGATGTGGACTGGTGGTTGATTGTATGTTATGACTGTCTGGGTATATATATGTACAAATGTAAGGATGTGGGAATGTCTGGATCTCGTAGATGTTGCTTATATAATGTGTGGTTTGAATTGGTAGATGGTTGTGTAAATCGAATGCATGGTAGTGTATTGTGAATGGAAGAGACATCATGGTAGTGCAATTTTAGACTGAGGTGGATGTTATGATTGGTTTTGTTGTCGACTGATGTATTAACGTGTTTTTGACGGACCTTGGGTTAAATTGGAATAAAAATGAGTGTTTGAGGTTAAGTGGAAAGTTCACGTGATGAGGACGTTTGACTGAATTGTAAATTGACTGTTAAGATGTATAGAAGGGACTGAGGGGTAAATTATTGGTTTCCTAGTGGGTAGTTACCTTGCGGGTGCCCTACGGGATTATCACCCTTTGTGCATCCTTCGGGAACACTAGACTGATACGTGCATCCTTCGAGAGCACTAGACTGATACCTGCATCCTTCGGGAGCACTAGACTGATAGGTGCATCCTTCGGGAGCACTAGACTGATACGTGCATCCTTCGGGAGCACTAGACTGATACGTGCATCCTTCGGGAGCACTAGACTGATACGTGCATCCTTCGGGAGCACTAGACTGATACGTGCATCCTTCGGGAGCACTAGACTGATACGTGCATCCTTCAGGAGCACTAGACTGATACGTGCATCCTTCGGAAGCACTAGACTGATACGTGCATCCTTCGGAAGCACTAGACTGATACGTGCATCCTTCGGAAGCACTAGACTGATACGTGCATCCTTTGGGAGCACTAGACTGATATGTGCATCCTACGAGATCACGAGACTGTGACTGTGCAGAGTACCCCATAGGAAGCTAATAATTTATTTTTCTCCGAACGGGACCAGTAGTGGGTCCCTTACTGAGTATATTAATACTCACCCTTTTTATGTTTAACTTTTCAGGCAAAGGTAACACGAGGGACAGACCGACGAGGGACAAGAAGGACTCGTGAATTGCCATAGGGGACTGTCTTTAAACTGCTTCCGCTGACGGTTTGAAAATATTTTGATTTAACTAAGTCTACAAATAGTTAAATTTTTTTGTAAACAACATTTGAAATTTTGTATTTTGGAAATAGGGCCCGATTAAATTTTCCTTCGTTTTCATACGGTTTCAACTGAATCTTTCTATGTCTTTTGTCAACAAACGGTCTTGAGTAAAGTAACGACTTAGACAAGGTCGAAAAGTCTGGGTCGTCACACAAGTAATGAAATAACAACAATTTACCATCCTTTTTGGTTGCTAACACTCGATAATAGTCTTTCGCTGTAAATTCATAAAAACCATATGGCTCTTCTCCTAAAAAGAACAAAGGTATATAGAATGAGTTACTTGCAAGAATGTTCTAAATCACAAGATCCATTTAGCTGTAATCTAGGTCTAGGTCTATCCAGGGATGCAAACTTAAATTCATTTGTACCAGCGTTGGGCAATGCCTCTATTGATGAAGATGGTGACATTGTCTCAAATAAGCAGATCTCTCATCCATATTTTTCTTTCACGCTCAATAACTTAGCCTAACCCCAAAATTCTACGTTAGTGGGAATAAAAAAGAGTAAGCATTTCATACCAAAAGCAGCAAATATCATTCAAATAGTCCAAATTTGCATCACCGATACAAATTTCCACCAAAAATCACCATAGAGAAAACAAAAATCATAGTTTTCGACAAGATAAAGAGAGTGTACACCTGATAACTCAAGTAGGTTACCATGAAAACTCTGAAACATGAGCATGATCTTTTCCTTCCGAAGATAAAGAAATCACAATTGACCAAACAATGAATGTTGAAGAGAATGCGACAGATTGGAGATTACAGGCACGAATTGAGCATATTAGGACAGAGGACGTCTAGTAGAGGAGGTTCCGGCAGCGCTGGAGTGAGGAGACGGGCACGAGGGGGCGGTGGGGGTGACGGAACTGGGCATCGTTCGGAGATGACCTTCAAAGAGTTTGGAGATGGGGGAAACCCGACGATGGAGTGAGAGACGAGCACGAATGGAAGGAGGGTTTTTCGATAGGGGTTAAGATTTTTTCCTAAATAAAAATTTGATTTTTTTCATATATTAAATAAATTATTTTATTGTTATTTTAGTTTTCTTCTAAGACATCAAATAACTGTAGCGAAAAGTATTATTCGAAAAATTCAGCCATTTTCAGCCAAAAATGCGGTTTTTCTCCTTTTGTGACAATTTTTTTTCTCCCTCCATTTTGTGATATAAATAACTGTCATAGTAGAGGGTTTTTGTTGTAGTGAATGTTTTGAACTAACTCAAATATACGATTAGGTATCAACTTAAATTGATATGAGTAGCATCTGCATTGCTTCTCAGGTATGTGGTTCACAAATATTTATATTTATTTTGAGCTGTAAATGAATCTTCTTTTGTGTTGTCCACCAAGTGTTTGATGAAAAGCCCATATGAATTATTTTAATAAAGTTGCAACATCAAGTTTCTTATTTTAACCCGTATGTATGTATGAAAAGTTTTTGTTTAGAGTTTTAATAAAGTTGTTTCTTATTTTAATAAAGTTGCAATACACAAATGTTCATTCAACTTAAGGGTTTAGTTATATATTCAACTTAATTACAATATAATTAGTTTCGATTAAATTCTTCTAAATATTTAAAGTACAATACTTGTTGGGACTAATTATTCCGTTTTAACCCTTCTCACATTTTCTCTCTTAATTTATTTCAGTGATGATGATGGACTTTTGGGCAGCAGTGCACCAACAATGAGTAGAGTACGTCTTTTAGAGTGCTAGTGAAATTTTTATCTACTACTTCATACACACTGATTTGTTTGTTTTAGTAATATTTGCAATTAGAAATATATTGTTGTTGGGAGAAGAAATATTTATTGAATTTTAGCATTCATTTAGAAGAATCATTTTCCTAGAGCCTGTGGCAGAGAGTACCTTAAGTGGGCTAGAAAGGTTTGTTATGGATCCAATGGAATTTGTGCATTCAACCACTTTACCTGTTGATTTTAATCATCAATATTCAACAACCAATTTCCTGACTTCTATGTTTAAAATGCTTAAAAGTTTTGTTTTACTTAGAATCAATTTAACAAAACCTGAACCAAACTATGTTTGTTCAATACAAGAAATTTATTCTCCTTCGCGATTGGCAAATAAAGTGCACCTAAAACTTAAGAATGGAGCCTATCTACAGGTATCTTTTTTCATATAATCACTTTGTTTTAGGTTCAAAGTATGATCTTGTTTATTGTACTTTCTATGTAGGGCTCTGCATAAGTTTTAGAATAGAAGAATTGCAAAAGTAGTGAAGAGTGAAATAACTGGCAAGACTTTTTAATATATATATATATTTTTTTAGTTTGTGGAGTTACCAAACATGCTTGGTTATTTCTATGAATTGAATCATAGGATTTTAGGTCATATTATGTTTATTTGAATTAAATTGTATTGCTTCTTCTTCTGTTGATATTGAAACACATAGCTCATACTTTAATGTGCTCTCAATTTAGCTTTGATCATATTATGTTTCTTTAGAAAATAAAATAAGCTATAGGTGATTTGTTTTTTTGAATTGAATCTTAGGATTTTAGATTACGTTAAAGACAATTTGTTTCTTTGAATTGAATCTTAAGATTTTAGGTCATATTATGTTTCTTTGAATTAAATTGTATTGCTTCTTCTTCCGTTGATATTGAAACACATAGCTCATACTTTAATGTGCTCTCCATTTAGCTTTGATCATATTATGTTTCTTTAGGAAATAAAATAAGCTATAGGTGATTCGTTTCTTTGAATTCAATCTTAGGATTTTAGATTATGTTAAGGCAATATGGGGGAGAGGGGAGAGGGGAGAGGGGAGAGGGGAGAGAGGAGAGGGGGGGGGGGGGTTCAACTTTTATTATTGTAGTCTACTTTTGATTTAGTGTAGAGAAACTTGCTTTGGATTATGTTAAGGCAATCTACTTATATTTTTTCTATGTAGTGGTCATTGAACACTTCTGGCTATTAAGGCATACGATGAGACAGTTTATTATATCGACTCACTTCGAACAACATCAAGAGTAGATATTAGATATGTAACTGACACGTAAGTAACCTTTTTTAATATATGATGTTTTTCGTCTTAAAGTTCACTTCATGGCTAAAGTGTAGTTGTTTCTTGCAAATAGGGCTATTACTCTTTTGATCTTAGAAAAATATTCAACAAATCGAAAACAGTCAATATGAAAAACAATGAAAGCGTAAAGTGTAAACATATTTATTCGTTAATTAAAAATATACTGTATATGAGCTATTTGCACCATTAAGTATATATTTTGGTAATTTATGTATTTACAGTGTCATTTGCAAGTTGGAGTAGTTGAATGTGGGTACTATGTGATGAGATACATGAGAGATATAATCACTAATGTGAACATAGTAATCACAGATTCAGTATGTTGTGTTTAAATGATTATTTGAATTATTTTCTACAATTCAAGTAATAAATTAAAGTAAACTTTAATATTCGGTATGTTTAAATGATATAGCTAAAGCGAATTAGTTTTGTTGATAGTTTGTTGATACACCTATAGTTAGGCTACACATATATGGAAAGTTTAGGCTATTGTTAGAAGTTTAGGCTAACTATATGTATGTATATGGTTCATTAATATATATGTGTGTGTGCAATATGTTAAAATATTATTAGTTCTTTGATGGAAAAAAAGTTTTAGTTGATACAATTGTTCAATTAATGTATACTTTAGCACATTTGTACGTGTATCTCTTGCTTTACTTATATACGTTCAACATTGTTGAACTTCAACACAGGTGCAAAATAAATTATGAAGATATTTTAAAATATTTAATTTTTTATTTTAAAAAAAAACTTGACATGCAAAACGTGTCAAGAGTAAACAAATTCTTGACATGTAGAAAATGTCGACAAATCATATTTACTTGACGTTTATAAACTGTCAAGTATAATTTTACTTGACGCGTAAAAACTTTCAAACAAAAACCCTCTTATTCTTGACACTGGATTACTTGACGTGTAAAAAGCGTCAAGTAATCTTATATACTCGACACTTTTTACCTGTCAAGTAAATTGACTTTACTTGACGCTTAAAAACTGTCAAGTAAACCTCCCTTATTCTTGACACTGGATTATTTGACGCATTGAAAAACGTTAAGTAAACAGTACTTGACAATTTTTAAGCTTCAAGTAAAGACAGTTTTGTAGTGGTGTGTGAAATTGATATTTGATGTGCCTGAGCCTGGGGTTACCATTGTGAAGTTGGTACATTCTGAAGTGCCTGAGAAGGACAGGCTAGTGTTTCTGATCATTGTGCTAATGATTGATATTTGTTTACCACTGTGAAGTTGGTGTTTTTTGATCATTTTTCATCTTTTGGCTTGAATTAGATATGGGAACGCAACTATGGTGGAGAACACGAAGAGGGGCTGGCAGGATCTTATATTCCACAAAATCAGAGTAGTTTTTGGCTTTGGAATATGATTGGGTGCTTACTATCTTACAATAGAGTTAAGTCCTTTGGTTTCTGAAGATGCTTCTCATTTGCATATCATCTTCATGAATGATAATAATTTGAAATGAATCAATTTACATTGTCAGAGGATGTAGTTCTCATAGTCTATATTGTCTTCCATCCATATTTGAGAACCAAAATTCGTTGTTGGATTATGAGCTTTTGACATATAATGAGATATGATTGTCACCTTTTTTTAAATCACATTTTGTCTTGTTCTCTGTAACTCATGAACCATATGTTAGTCTCATTTACTTTGTTTTGGCCAAATGACCGCATTATTCTCTAGTTAATAGCTTTAGTCAATATATATGATTAATACTACAAGTGTTTGTTTTTCCTTTGATGGTTGTTGAAGCTTCCAGCAGAATCCATTTTTTTTATATGTAAGTTTTGTTGGCAAAGTGTTTTTGTAACGATTTGTCCATTCTTATTTTACACCTTACTTGAAGATGGTATATTTTTATAGGTTGGACAACTATATCTTTGAGTTCTTAGGAGGTTCTAAATCGGTTCTATTGTATGAGCATCACTTATTCTTCCTTTTTCTTCAATAGAGGTCGAAACTCAATTATTATATTTGACATTTTATAACCGGTTTATATAGTAAATTGAATATTATTTTTTTATTTAATAAAATATTTTTAGTGGCTCACTACAATAGGTTGCAAAAGATATTTGTAATGGTTATAAATTAACCTTTAGCAACAACATTATTTGCCACTAAAACATCACATTTAGTGGCAAGTGACGTCATTAAAAATAAATAGTGACAAAACATATTTTACTAAAAGTAAGCATTAAGTAATGTGCAAATGCCACTAAAAGTATATCTTTTGCGGCATGCAATTGTTGTGTTGCTAAAACTTTTGGCTATGCAGATACAGCGACAGTCCTAGCGACGAATGTCATTGCGTCACTAATACTTTTAGCATCGTTTTTTTCCGTTTTAGTAACGTTTTTTGTGCGCCACTAAAAACTTAATTTTTTTGTAGTGTTCGCACGCGCATGTGGCCGATTAGTCAAGGTATTTTTGTTATTTCACATATTGAGCTTTTGGACTTTTTTTGTTTTCAAAATTATTCTATATGATGTAAATATTTTTGTGTTTTGCTATATTTTTTAGAAAAACCTGTTGTTTTTGTTCCTTGAAATATGATATTAATTATACTCTACATGTAAAATATATTTATATAATTTATTGAACGCATGTGACTTTAATATATAAAGGAACAAAACAATGCGAGTGTATTTATAAATTTAAGGTTCAGATTCAAATACGTGTTCACATTTTAAGAGAGAATATTTTAAAACTTAGAAAGATCAAAGAAAAACTAAAACCAAAGTCTTTCAAACAGAAAAGTATATTCCCAAAAAATTATATAAATATATATCTTCTGTAATTTTTCGACTTTTTAAAATTTTGCCACACAGTCTCTTCCCTTCCCTCTTCAAAACTATCTGTCATGGTGCCTACCCGTCTTTTCTCGTCTTTCTTCCCATTTTTCTTCAAGTTCTTTCCTCTTGCTTTTCCCCTTTCACACCCTCATTTTTCTCCTAGCTAGATATATCCTAGACTGAAACAAGGTAAAACACCCGAATTTGGAACTCAAAACGTGTGGATTGAAATTGGATCGAATGTGAATCTCAATGATCTCGATATAACTTTAGTCAAGCTTCATTGAGTTAAAATATATTTAATTTTCTTGAAAATAAAATGACACTTTGGTATTTTGTAGAAAATCAATGGGGGATCAGTCGAATTGACACAACTTTAGGTTGAGATGTTGTTGTACCCTTACATTTATATATATGTATATTTGAATGATAGTAACATTACATTTATGTGAACAAACTTGAAACGGACAACTGACCTCAATTAATGGCTTGAGGAACTAATGGTTTAAAAAAAATCTCGTGTTTTAAAATTATGATTTTGTAGGAGACATATAAAACTAATGGTTCAAAAAAAGACTCGTGTTTTAAGATTATGATTTTGAAGGAGAGATATAAGACTAATGGTTCAAAAAAAGTTGACATATAAGATAGGTGTGTCTTTCAAAATGGTTTGCTAAAAATGCTTTACCTCTCGGTGTGTCTCTATTGGTTGATCAAAGGGGAGTAGGAGACTTATCCATATGGATGATGTAGACGGTTGCCTTAGTTGGGGTAATTGAAAAAATAATGTAGTTTTTAAAAAAGATAGGGGAAAAGGGGTTATTTGAAACTAATTAGGTAAATAAATATGGGTGTTTCTTTTAGGACAGCACAGTACTCCCTCTCTATATATATTTTTCGGTTATTTAGGAGAGAATCTCTCTCTCCATTTTTGTTTTAATCCATTCTCCTTTTATTTTCTTTTATTTATTTACTTATTTTCAAACACATTTTACTCGATTAATTTTCACAAATATAACAAACAGTCAAAATTTTACGGTCCGGTAACAAAATGAAAAATAAAATACCCATTAAATTGGCTATTTTTTTAAAATGAAATTGCATCCGATGAAAAAATATTTAGAAAAAAATAGCTCATGATACCTATTTTATTTTTTTGTATATTGCGAATATGAAAAAATTAGGAAAAGTTGCAAATTTAGCAATTAGATTCAAAATAATTAACTATATAGCAACATTTTAAAAAATTTGCAAATATAGAAAAATTTGTCAAATTCTATCAATGATATAAGTCTATCACCGATAGACCATGTTGCAAGTTTATCAGTGATAGTTTTGCTATATTTGCAATTTTTTTAAAATTTTGTTATATCCTTAATTATTATTGCTGAAATGGTTATCAATTGCAATTTTCCAAAAAATTAGTCATACTAGACGACTATCAGAAGGTTATCAACTTTTAAATTTGCTACTTTTGCTACGTAGAAAATGTAGTGACATGGACCCTATTATCATAAATATTTTTGCTATTTTGCAAGCGTCTATGATTTTTTCATCACCATCGTCTTTTTTCTCCATTTTAAAATTATTGTTTTCAAACTATTATTTGGTTCAAGATCGTGTATCAGATATAAAAGATCTATTTTTTTCAAACCGTTGGTTCTTCAAGATCATCTACCAAATATAAATGATCTTGAAAAAAAACGTTTAGAATTGGTTGTATAAAAAAAATAGTTAAATCTAAACGATCAGATCTTAAAAAAAACGTCATTCAAATCTAAACGATCGTATACAAAAAACAGCCAAATCTAAACGATCATGTACCAAAAAATATTGAATAAATCGTTTAGATTTGGTTACCCAAATTTAAACTATTAAATCTAAACAATCGTGTACAAAAAAATAACCAAATCTAAACAATCGTGTACCAAAGAATCTTAAAAAATATCGTTTGATCAAATTTAAATGATCGTGTAGGAAAAAATAATCAAATCTAAACTATCGTTTTCCAAATATATTACACATTGGTGGACAATTAATCCCAGAAAATTTTTGGTATTTTTCATCGTGAACCTATAAACTTTTTTCGTTTTCAAAAGTGTAAATATTTTAGCGCTTTGTTATACTTTTGAAAAAAATCCTTTTACTTTTTCTCTTTTTTCTTTTTCTTTTTCATTGTTAGTATAAATTTTCTTAATTTTTTTTAACGTGTTTTTTTTTTCAAAATTTGGGTAATACTTTGTTTAGCAAATTAAATTATTTTAAAACAAATTAAAAAAATCATTTACTTTTTTTTTTCGAGACATTTCATGTCATATTTATTATCTTGAGTTTTTCTAATCTAGTTATAGACAATTCTATTTATGTTTCACTTAATTCAATATACTCTGGATAAAAACAATCCACAATTTAGTTTTAGTCCATAATTATATAAATGTGTACTCTATATTTGAATTAATTGTAGTTGATTATCCATTTTAACATTAAGTCAGGAAAGAAATTAATTAATTGAACTAATATAAACTAAATAAACTCAAAACAATAAATATGAAATCTCAAAATTGTGTCGAATTTACTTAATTTTACTAATGTATAATTAGAAACTTTAATTGATTATCAATTTTAGCCCTTAAACCATTTTTATTTAAATTTTTTTGAAAAAATGATTTAAAATACACCCTAAAAGTATTTTGAGTTGTTATCAAATATTCTAATTTTAATTTTTAAATTAAAATGTATTCCAAACACACCCTTATTTTAAAAATAATTATTTTAAATTGAAAAAAAATATAAATAATACAAAGAAAGCATAAAAAAAAAAGAGGGTGAAGAAGTAAAAAAATTAATTAGCAAATTAAAGAAAAGAAAACTAAAAGAAAAATGGATTAAAATAAAAAAAGAAAAAGATTCTCTCCTGAAAACGTCAAAAAGGAAAACAGTTAGAGAGACACGTTGAGGAGAAACAAATAATTTGTTTTGAAATAAGGGATATTTGTAAAAATAGCAAAAATATTTATGATAATAGGATTCAAGTCACAACCTTTTTTGAATTGTAAAAGTAACAAATTTAAAAGCGGACAACCTTTGGTAGCCTTCTGAGCTGTCTGATATTAAAAAGAGAGATGCTATGGACTGCTTTATTCTAAATTGTTTTGTCATATGATGCAATTTGTCTAAAAATAACCCTTTTTCTCTATTTTTTTTCTTCAAAATTATACCATTTTTCCAAGTGACCCCTTTGGTTACCTTATGTAAGACAAAATATTAGAAAATGTAGTTTGTCCTATTCCGATTAAATCGGAATGGAGGTAGGCTTCAAGTCTATTAAAAGAGTCTATTACATTTTTGGCAAAAAATTTATTTACTTTCTTTTGAAAGATTATTTCTAAAATGTCTTCCAAGTTTTTCGGATACTCGTTCCCAGGTGTCTTTTTCTCTCACATGAAAATTTTGTAAAGAAGATATTTTTGTTGCTTCATCAACAAGACTTTTCAAGATCCTTCACCAAGATTACATTTCCTATTATGGTTTCTGCTTCTTCATTGTATATCTATAAAAAGGAATTTGCATTCTTCTTCAAGGTATCGAATCAAGACGCGTTCAAGAAAAACCCAGAAAAGAATCTTTACGAAGGTAAGTCTTTATCTTCATAAACAGGTATTTTCATGAAGACTATTTGACTACTTAAAGAACGATTCGAGTTATATGAGGATAAGAGATTTAAAGAAGACCTTGATAAGTGAATACATTCAATCATAAAATTCAGAGGGAGCCTGATAATCTTCATTAGATTCAAATATCGAAATTAGGGGAGCGTGATTACTTTAGTAAATATCAATTACAAAAAGAGTACCAATCTAGGGGTAGTGTCTTCTAGATTAATATAGCGTGTTCACAAAATAATACTCATTTCATTCCTAATAAAATCTCTTTATCTGAGCCTTAAAAGCTCTCCAGAAGTAGGTGATATTCACCAAACTGGAGTATATCATTAAAGAAGGAGGCTCTATACACTACTCAACCACCCGTACTTGATGACACAAATTATGCTTAGTAGAAGGCTTGCATATGACTGCAATTCTCAAATCTATTAACAATAAAATAAGGAAAACTGTTTGTTACTGGATGAAAACATCCCTTTTTTATGTGATGGGCCAACACCACCACTTGATAGGGGCCCACGTGGAAATGAACAGAATGCTGTCTGCCACGTGGTCAACATCGGCCCTACATTGTCGCTTACCTCCATTTTCATAATTCTATATTTCTACTTTCTTTCTCTTTTTTTGACCTTGTAATGAAGATTATTGATGTTGATGTGTATTGGATCTTGTAAGCTCAAATAAAAAATTTAATGTTGATTGACATCGTGTTCATAATTTTTTTTTCAAAATCGTCTTTTATGGATGACCTTTATATTTATTTTTATTAATTTGTTGTATTGAAAAAAGTTTTATTAGAAAAATAATTTTAAAAAAATATGTAATTGATATGACACAACTAAACAGGAAATAGATTAAAAATTAAAATAAGTTTAATATATTTATAATTAATTATTGGTGCTAATAAATGGGACTTATAGATATTAAACTACTAATTTTGTGTAATAAATGATTACATATCATATAGGTGCAATGAGTTATAACCCCAAAAACAAAAATTGATATAAAAATGGTGAAAGAAATAATTTATGAACGAGTGTGTCCTCAACTTCCTTTGAATTATTAATTGAAGGTATTAAATAAGGAAAACATGAATATAAAATATTTGTCTTTATTTAGAAGATGTAACATTGGCTTTGTCCCCACCAACAAAGTAATATTATCATAAGGTTAATTATTATTTTATTTTATTCTAACATCCCAATTAATACTTTGATTAATGCATTTAATGAATTTGAAAGAATCCAATGAAGGGTATAAGAGCATTGATCATAACCGTAAATGGTTCTAGAAACCTTTTTTTCCTTTTAACAAATTTAATTATTAACTAATTGCAAGTTGTTATTAAAACTAATGGTAAAAGAACGCTTAAATAAGAGATATATTGGATGGATGTTAAAGATCAAGCTTGTCTTGAAAATTATCGTGCAATTAATGCTATCTACAACTGAGTTGAGCAAAATGTATTTATTTCTAAAAAAAAAAAAGCTTGGAAGATTCTTGAAGTGACTTATGAAGAAACTTTGAGAGTAAAAACCTCATGACTACACTTATTTAGCTCAAGATTTGAGTCTCTAAGAATGATGAAAGAATAATCACTTGTTGAGTTTAATTTTAAAATCTTAGATATTGCTAATGAGTCTTTTGCTTTTGAAGAAAAGAATCCAAAATCTAAACTTGTTAGATATGTTTTAAGATCTTTATTCAGACGTTTTGATATGAAAGTTACCACAATTGAAAAAGCTCATGATATTGAATAATTAAAACTAGATGAATTTTTTAATTAAAACTAGATGAATTTTTTGGTTCCTTACATACCTATGAGATATCTATTCAGATAAAAATGACAAAAGGGAAAAGGAGTTGCATTTCACTAAATAAACAAGGAATAACCTTTTGTTAAGAAAGATAAATCTTCTGATGAAAACTTAATAGATCCCATAGTTATGCTTACAAAACAATTTTCAAAGTTAAAAAAATCAACAAACATCCAAAACAATTTTGGAAATAACAGTAAAGATCAAAATAACTTTTCTAGTAGAAGAAGAGACACTGATAAAACTACAAATATAACATACAGATCCTTTATGTTAGATAATATGGTTTGGATATTACCAAGCAGCGTGTCCAAACTTTCTGAAGAAACAGAAAAGGAGTCTTACTGCAACTCTTTCAGTTGTTGAATCAGACTCTAGCTATAGTGATGAAGAAAATAATCAAGCTTTTATTAGCAATATATCAACTAATAGTGAACCAAAGTCAAATCCAGAAAACTTATATGTCAACACCTCAATAAAGACATGATTTACAATCAACTTTACTAGCATTGGAAAAAAGATGAAGTCATTCCTCCAAGTTCGACATAAATTCGTATGATGCATTATAATTATCTTTTGTACTATTGTATTCTTTTTAATTTGTAATCTCATTTGCATTCTTTTTATAGAAAAAGAAAAAAGCTTGTGATGTTGATAAGATAGAGGTATTCCATGTAACACATTTTTGTGAAACAAAAGGATGGGTCAATGATAAGGCAAAAGATGCATACATAAGCTTGTTTTACGCCATGACTAAGTAAATTCATGTGTTATTCAATATATCTAATCTAACTAGATCTTTCATATACTTGGAAATGCATTTAATCATTGCAGAGTCAACTGAAGCTAGTGCTCAGATGATCTCTAGTGCGAAGGCATGCAAAATTTTATTAGGGAGTCGCTCAATGCAAACTGTCAACACAAAAAGTGGTGAATCGTTCAGTAGTAATGTGTCATCTACACGTGAAAAAGAGAACAATGAGATGGCATACTGATAACGTTCTAAAATGACCATTATTATATTTTTTTTAATTAGAATAATGGTGTAAAATGCATAAGGAGATGATCATAACGCATAACTTATGTTGTAAGTGCATAAATATTTAGAAATATGGCTTACATAAATGTTGTGCCTATTTTACACTGATATCATGTTTAAAAGCAAGACAAGTGAAAAAAAAACAGAAAGGAGCAATTCACACACGACATCTTCCGCAAAGACAATGCAATGGATCATGCCTAGCGATTAACAAGCCCATGCAATGAACCTAATCATCACGTGAGGAAAGCTCACAAAAAATCAATAATGGTAGTTGGAATGATTTGACCTTACAGGGGTAGATGACAGCGCTGACACACTCACATGAACAGAGTTTTTTCGTCGAAAAAGAAGCCAATACAAGCACTTCATCCCCACCAATGAAAAAGGGAGGGGACTGAAGAGGCCAGAGAGAAAGAGAGACTCAAATGGCCGAAGAAAATCACAGAGAGAAAGAGCTCGAACAAAATACCTGGAGATTATACAACCATGAGAAAGGAAAAGAATATTTGTTGGTGATCTTTGAACTTGTAAAACGATTTCCATTCTTCTATCTTTCCAAAGGCCTATATTCTTTACACATAGACTGCATGTTCATACCTTTTCAATCCTCCATTTCTTAACGTCTCATCTATCTTTGTATTATTAAATGAGAAGAGTTGTGATAAGTTCTTGATAAGGAGTTTAACTTATAATTCTTATTGCATTGGTTGAGCTATGTTCGTCACTCTGCCAGTATAAATCGCCAACTGCCCCGAAGGGTAAGTAGCAAGGATAAAACTAATGCGCGAAAGGAGGAATTTGGTGACAAATTTCAATTTAGCGAGGTAGCTTCCTATATTGTATCCCGAAAGGTGAACAAGTACGGACATTAGGCATTGAGAGGTTGTCTTCCTTAAACATGAAGTCCTATAAGTATTACGAGTCACGATCTCTAGATATAATTTTTCGAAGCAAGCATAGTCATTTGTATCTCGAGAGGCGAACAAGTGTGGCATTTAAACACTTCGAGAGAAGGTCGCCTTAATCATGTGCCCATTTTGCAATTATAGCGCGTTACTGTTATCACAATTCTTTGTGCTCGATCCTAGATCACTCAGGTAAACCTACTATTCGCTTGCACTTGGGCGAGTTGTAGGAAAAGATGTATCCAACGAGGACTTAAGATCTATGCGATGAAGAAGAACATGGAAGCACTTCCAATGCAATGATCATGATTCATAACTCATCACCTAAGGTTGAAAGCAAGTAATACCTAAAGTTATAAGGAGTATATTAGGGACAATGACCTAACTTAGTGAAGTATTGCTACAGTAACTTTTACGAACAAAACCATTGAATCTAAGTCCATGATATAATAATTCTTCAACCACATACCTTAAAGAAGCAAATGAAAAGTTAACCAATGAACTTGTAAAATGTGAACAAAGGTGGTCTGACATAAAAAAAAAAGTTGGATCTAGGAGAGGAAAAGGAAGAGGATGCACCTTCAAACATTTAGGTATTTTTCTAAACTAAAATTTAAAAGATTACATTGTTAAAGCATGTTTCAATATTATGTGC
Organism: Cucumis hystrix; assembly: GCA_025688845.1. Taxonomy (NCBI): domain Eukaryota; kingdom Viridiplantae; phylum Streptophyta; class Magnoliopsida; order Cucurbitales; family Cucurbitaceae; genus Cucumis; species Cucumis hystrix. Next base: position 20,351,770 of record CM046888.1, read on the forward strand.
AGCTATCCTGCAGTTACTGTAGCCAATCATGCATACATTTCTAGGACTTTAAGCTTGCCATTTTATGTGAAAACTATGACATTTTTAGGTCTTTCAATGCTTTGAAACATACATGGCATTTAAAAGTATATCACATTTTTTTAGTTTTTTGGATGGTTTGCAGAAGTATCACTTCAACCCTTTTTTAGATTTATTGTAGTTGATTTTGTATTTTCTGATCACACTTAGGCATTTGAAACTTATTATGTAGCTCGACTTTGAGTGTTAGTACACTTTTTAGCACATTTTTAGTTAGAATTTAGTTTCTGCGTCGCACTGGAGGCATGCAAGTGTTGTTTTGAGAGTTAAAATGTCACCTAGACACTTTTTGAAACAAGTAGTTAAGATTAAGCATGTTCTTATTCATTTTAATGTATCTTTTTCAGGTTTATGTAGTTTGAAGAAGCAGGGAATGACTATTTTTTAAAGAACTTTATGCTTGAGTATTAACCATTTTTTTATGTATTTAATATTATTTTGTTCATTTTAGAATGACTTTTTTTTTTTTTTTTATCATTTTGATATGCCAAAATGTAATTTAATATATCTCATGTACCTTGACACACTAAAGATATATGGTTTGTTATATTTTGACAAAGTATTGAATTATGGTTTGTCATATTTTGACAAAATAATGAATTATGGTTTGTCATATTTTCATTCTTAATTTTTTTTTGTTGCAGTGTTTGATATATTTTGTTATAGATAGAAAATTCATTCTATGTTTAACAATTAATTTAGAAGCATACAATAGTAATAATAAATGTGAAAAATTAAAATCATTTTTGCCACGTTCTTTGGTTGGCTAGAAATATGTTGACAGTTAGGAAACTCTGGCGACGTTTTGTGCATGGGCAAAAAAGAAACAAATATTATTTACTCATGCATCATTCGTGACAAACAATCAAATTTCTGTCAAAATATATTTGACCCATGCATATATACATTTGTACTGACAAATTTAGCGTGGGGAGAAATTTTCTTTTTGCCGACAAGAATTTTTTTCGTTGGCAGAAACAATTTCTGTCAAGGAAACAAACATGGCTAGAAAGTATATTTATGCTGGTGTGATGATGATCATGGGTAAAAATATCTTTCTGTCCACATTTTTTTCGTGGCCAGAAAGTTTATTTTTGCCGACGTGATGATGATTGTGGGCAAAAATACCTTTCTACTCACTTTTCTTTCATGGCTAGAAATATCTTTTCTGCTTACGATTTTATTTGGCATGGGCAATCCTGCCTACTTAACGTCAAGAACGTGTGCAAAGGAAAAAATGATGGTGTTTTAGCCACGAAACGTGCCCATGTAAAAAACGTTAGTAGAAGCTCTGCCCACATTTTTCTTAAGAACTACCTAGGTTTTTTTTGCGTCGGCAAAGACGAAAATTCTTGTACTGTAAAGCATTGTAAACTTAACATAATAAAGCTTTAGAAACATTTTAGAAATCTTTAATCATATTCAGAAATACATTAAGCTATCACATACTAGCTCCTAGCTATACATTCATTATTTTACATAGGTCAGTATAAACTGAATGTGTTGTTTGAAATATTTCATAGGTTTGAACTACCAAAGTTACTGCCCCTTCAATGAGGGATTGATCACGAGATTGAGCTTGTCCCAAGAGCCAAAATCTTAGCAAAGAACGCCTACCGAATGGCTCCACCTGAGTTAGCTGAGCTCATAAAATAGTTAGATGAGTTATTGGCTGCTGGATTTATCAGACTTGCGAAAGCGCCCTACGGGACTCCTGTGTTGTTTTATGAGAAGAAAGACTGGATTCTCCGACTGTGTATAGACTACAAAGTGTTAAACAAGGTTACGATTCGAAACATGTATCCTCTTTCGTTCATAAATGATTTGTCTGACCAATTGAATGAAGCTTAGTACTTTATGAAGACTATTAATAGGTTTGAATAGCACAGGGGATGAACCGAAGACTACTTGCGTAACAAGGTATGAGGCCTTTGAGTTCCTTGTAATGTCCTTCGACTAGACAAACGCCCTTTTCCATCTAGATGAACCAAGTGTTCCATGAGTATCTAAACCAATTTGTGGTGGTTTATCTTGATGACATTGTAGTTTTCAATTCCAATCTTGAAGAACACCAGGTCCATCTCCGATTAGTCTTTGACAAGCTTCGACAAAATCAATTATATGTTAAGAAAGAGAAGTGTTCTTTTGCTTAACATCATATCAATTTTCTGGGTCACGTCATTGAATGTGGAAAAGTTAGAATGGACGAAGATAAGTTGTTGGCTATTAAGGAGTGGGGAGCCCCCATTTTCGTGACAGAGTTACGCTCCTTCCTTGAATTGTCCAATTACTATCACCGGTTCATTAAAGGATTCTCAAGAAGGGTTGATTCATTGACTGTGTTGTTGAAGAAAAGCACGACTTTGAGATGGAAAGACAACAGTGAGGAGGAGTTATGTCCTCAGATTGGTTGACTTGTCTAAGACATTTGTAGTTTAGACAGGCACGTCAGACTTTGCCCTTAGGGGCGTCCATATCCAAGAGGGCCATCCAATAGCTTATGAGAGTCGTAAGCTTAACAATCATGAGAGGAGGTATACTATCTCTGAGAAGGAAATGCTTGCAGTGGTCCATTGTCTGAGGGATTGGATGCAAGATTTATTAGGATCACCATTCATAATGAAATCCAACAACAGTGCCATATGTCACTTCTTTAGCCAACCTAAGTTGACCTCTAAGAAAGTGACGTGGCAAGAATTTTTGGCTGAGTTTGACTTCAAGCTCAAACACCAGAAAGGAACAAATAATCAAGCTATTAATGCTCTTAGTCGTAAAAGCCAGCATGCAGCCTATGTATACTAGCTCCCATTCTCACTATCAAGGTTGATGTATCGATGTGCAATATCATTAGGGAATTCATTCAAAAGGACAGTTTTGGGTTGTGAAGACTTATTATTAACAAGAGAAAATTGATTGTATGTTTCGATAGGAGATGATTTGAGTAAGCAATTATTGCATGAATGTCATGACACACCGTGGGCAGGCCATCTTGGGTGGCAACAAACATATGCATTGTTGAAGAAAGGCTACTTCTGGCCTAACGTGCGAGACGATGTTATGCAGTATACAAAAGACATTCCTCATTTGTCAATAAGACAAGGTCGAGAAAGCGAAAGTTGCTGGGCTTCTTAAACCCTTGCCTGTTCTGATGAGACCATGGGAGAGTGTCTCCATGGATTTTATTACACATCTTCCAAAGGTGGGTGACTTTGAACTTTCATCCATAGGCACTTGTGCCCTCACTGATGTAATCGTTCTAGGCCCCTTTATAAAGCCTTCACATCAGTAGTTGGAAAACATCATATGTGCACATTCAGAGATAGTTTGTATCGTATAGGCACAGCTTAATGGATAACACATTTAATTGCAAGACACTCACAAGCTATTGTAGTTAATGATACTTAATAAATCAAACTTGGGAATATACTTAAAAACCATTTAAATGAATATGTCACTCCTAAACTTGAGGTTTTCTCCTTGGCTTGAGAAAATTTTCCGAATTCCACTTGTCCTGAAAATAAAGTATTTATATTCCATTTAGTCCCTAAAATTCATAAAATATCTAAACTTCAAGTAAAAATTGCTAAAACACTTCAAAATGTCCAAAAATGGCATGTTGGTGGAGTGGCATGCAGGGCATGGGTGGCGGGCTGCACACGCGTGGTAACCTCGTAAACCAATGCACACCGGGTGAGACTTAACACCACACGTCACACGCTGCATGTCTACACGCATAACTATCCATGTATGTGCTCACATGGCAGCCTACATGGCCTATGTGCGTGCCTTGCCGTGCGTTTGACATACGCCTCCCGTATGCTTCCTCTGTCTCACCTATTTTGCATGCCCAACCTACCTTATCTTGACACTAGACCCACCCTTGGACCTTGCCCGGAAATAGGATTTTTATCCAAAATCTTTACTTGACTTTGGAACTTAATAACTAAAAATCTAAAACTCAAATCAAGAAATGTCCTTTTACAGACTTTCTTAAAAATCTCCTAACTAGCTTACCTGCAAAAGTTTAATAAGATATTCAAAGTATTGAGTTCTATAGCTTCAAAATACTTGGCACTGTCATAATTTCCTTTGAAAATGAACTTTGTGGCTCTCTTCTCTTCAACGTGTCCCATCCTCGCATCTTTTTTGTTTGGTAGTCCTACCCTTGATATTAGACTCAATTTAAGAGATTTTTCAAGTGGAATTACCCAAATGAAACTAGTGGATTATGAACACCACCCACCCAAAGTTTCCTTTAGTAGAAGTTCTTGCATGCTCCCTTTATTACACCTCCTACTCTCCTCTTACACATTCTACTTGTCACTTTCCACCTCATGCTAATCACTTTACACCTCTTACTTGGCAAAACCTAGGTGCCTTGCATGGCATGCCAATTTTACTCCACTTCACCTCTTGCTCCTAATGCTTTGGACAATCTTAGCCGACAAACCCTTTGTCTTTAAAGGTTCTCTGAACAATTCTAGCTGCGTAGCTCATCTTCCTTCCATGCCTTGTCATGGTCGCATAATCTAGCTCGTGTGCAAGTTCCTTTACTGCATGCTAACCTCTTTAGAGGTTCTTGACACCTCTAAATGCCTAGATTTGCTCCTCTTGCATGGTTATCTTTGCCACACTTGGTTGCATGTCTGTGATTACATGACTTGGCCATATGGCTTGCCTTTAGCCGCATGGTCTCTTTAAAGGTTATTTAAACAAGGTTGGCCACCTAGTCTAACTACAAGATGCCTAGCTCGTTTGCCTAGCATGTCCTTAGTCACTTACCACGTCTTTTGCCGCCTACCACAATGTCTTGGAGGTTATTTTGTAACCTTTAGCCACCTCACCGTGGATGTTTACAAGAAACTTTTGGCTGCCTAGACCGTACTTGCCTAGATTTCCTTCCTCACGTCTACGATGACACATATTGTGTTATCTCAATCATGACGCTCTTACCATGTAACTTATGTTTTAAGAAAAATCCTTTATTAACCTTTCCTCTTCAATTTTCTTTAAATTTCCCAGAGTCTTTCCTTCAATTCCTCATTTAGCCTTAGAACTAAGTTTGGAGTTTCACAAAAAAATGTCATTCACAACTTCCAATCTTAAGAAGATAGTTTAACCTTTCACAACTTTTACTTAAAATTCTAGATTCACAGTTCTAACTTCAGCAGCTAATAACTTACTCAATTCTTAACCAAATTAAGTGAAATTTATATCAAACTTTTTACTTTCAAATCCTCTACAACTTACCTAAAAAAAATAAAGACCCAAATCTCAACAAATTGGCCTAGAATGCCCTAGACATATAGATTACTTCAATTCACATTTTAAAACAGTCTTTAGTTTCCTTCTGCAATTTGACCTATTTCCAATAATTTTTAGCTCCCACGTTCTTCATAGAAATTGGGAGGAACTGAACAAGCTTTCTAACCTAAACATTTAGAGCTTCTAATTATGTTTCTAGACTTTAGGCTACTTAAAACGTCAGTACCTTCCTAGATTCATGCAAAAAACCTATAGTCTATCTTCGTCTTCAATTTTCATCAATTTCTCATTAGAATGAGCTCAAACAAATACTTAACCAAAATTATTTACTTCCTAAATATTTACTTTTACTTAAATAAATATTTCTCTCACTTCACTTTTCCTTCTTTACAACAATACAACAAACAAACTTAACATACTTACTAACTAAGGAGCAAAAGAATAAGAAGTTTAGGGTTTAGACAACGTCAGTTAAGTATCCTATGTCATTCCTACTGAGGAGGTTATTTCCCACATAAATTACTAATAAAGCTACTTTACATTTGCTAATTACAAGATTCGTCAACGTGTTAGTCAAAACCATAAGATTTAATCGTAGTATCAAATAAAATGTTCCTAACGAAGCACCGCAATATTAGTACTCATAACATTGTGGCACTGTAATGCAGAAAAGGCACTTAAAGCACTCTCAATACTCACCAGCATGATTTTTGAGTTTGACCAAAACTTACCACTAAGACTAGTGCTTGATGCGTGATTCGGTACTTTATTTGACATGGATTTGGGCGATGAAATCCATCTATCAAGCACCAGAAGGAGTTTCATTTTGTGTGCAACGATATGAGACCACATGATGTGGTAAAGAAACAAGCGAATCTGAGAGCCTTGTCATCCTCCCTCAAGGATGATGGCAAGGATTAACGTTACTAGCTTTTCGTTGGTTCGTTGACCACATGGCCTAAAATGAAATAGTTCATAAAGAGACATTGCAGGAGTATTTGGAGCATTTTGAATGCCTTTATGGCAGTTCCGCTTCATCATATATCTAATCTTCCTCTGATATAGTATTTCTATGAAGAGCTTGTCTCCAATGATACAAGTAGGATGCAGTTGTAGGAGGAGCCTTAGTTAACAAGACCTCAATAGAAGATAGGATACTTGTCTCCAACATGACAGCGAACACCCAACAATTTGGAACTAGAGATCACATCACCTTATATTTTACATCTTCAAGAGGTAAGTGAACTTAAAGTTGTTTTTAAATTAACTACTCTCGTGAACTTTCTCTTCACAGGGGCAATAAACCTATAAGCTTGTAGTTGGGGTGAACAATGCTAGTAACCAGGAAGGTGGGCATATGCATAACTAGTATCGTTAAAGCAGTCAAGGAAGCCAAGGTCCAAAGTAGCTTAGGGAGACCTCTTGAGAATGTGGTCAAAAGCCTACTTGCACCTATACGTACCTCATGTTGAACCAAAAGCAACCCTTTCTCACATGTAGAGTATGACCACTCAACTTTCTTAGTTGGCCACCACGATGATAAAGCTTGAAGCTCAACATGGAAAGCTTCCTTCCCAACTAGTGTTTTGACAAAATGTCAGTGATATTAATAACGTGAGAAAATACTCATTATTATAGCCTCTTATATAGAATAACGAGGCCAAAAGGCATAAGAAGAAGGCCAAAATGTGTAGCTTATATTGCAAATATGTAAGTATTCAGAAATATACTTTACATAAGCGTTATACCTATTTTACGTGGTTTTCAGTGTCTAAACACAAGGTTATAAACAAAAGAAGAAGTTAACAAATTACAGATGACAAGAAGAAGTTTTCTAGATGACAAGAAGGACAGTTGGAGATGATGTGACTCGCTACAAACAACTTTCAACAGACGGCGCTGACATGCTCAGAGGAATAGAAATTTCCCACCAAAAAGTTGCCTATAAAAGAACCTCTTTTTCACTAAGGAAAGCACGCTTGAATGAGCCACACACATTAAAGAAAGACCTGTATGGGTCAAAGAGGCCAGACGTCTCAATGGACCAATCAAAGCCTAGAGAGAAACAGAAAGGAATAGCCTTACTGTAGTCTGTAAAGAGTAGTTTTCTTCTTCTTCTCGGGTCATACTGAAGTGAGAGCTTAAGTCTGAGTGGTGAAGGTTCCATTTCCCATTCCTATAACTTTTATTCACATTCCCATTTTTCTGTCTTCCATTTTTATATTCTTTGTGTAATATTTATACTGTTCATATTGTACAATAGTCGAAGGCCTACATTATATATATATATATATATATTTTTTTTTTGTACCTTTTCAATCCATCATTTCTTGACTTTTTACTTGTCAATGTGTTATTGGTAGTTAGATGTGCGTTAAGTTCTTGATAAGAACTTCAGCGCTTATAACTCTTGTCGCGTTAGTTGAGCTATGTCCATCGCTTGGCTAGCGTATATCGCCAACTATCCGAGAGGACAAGTAGCATGGATAAGGCTGACGCGCGTAAGGAGTTTAGAAACAAACTCTACCTTGCGAGATAATTACTTCGAGCATTTGTATCCCAAAAGAGAAACAAGTATGGACGTTAGGCACCGAGAGGTTGCTGATCTTAATCGTGAAGACCTATAAGGTTTATAAGTGAATCCCTCTAGATATATCTTGCGTAATCACACTTAGTCACTTGAATCACGAGAGGTGAGCAAGTATGACATCTAAAGACTTCGAGAGAAGCTCGGTTTAATCATAAGATGATTAAGCAAGTTACGTTGCGTCAAAGCTCTCGTGTTGCTTAACCGCTAGATAATGCGTAGGCCTTCCTTCACCTCTTTCTTGCACACAAGTTAGTTCACATTTCCATTTTGCATCCATCCCCATCCCTTTACAAAATCTCTAGGCGTATATAGGTAGTTTGTAACACTCCAAAAATATTAAGTCAACTTTAATTTTTTGTTATATTGGATTTTGGGTGTTATGTGTAAAATTGCTTGAATTGTGGAAGTTAAGTGTTTTGGAATGTTATGTGGTTAATTTTGTAATTTGGGATTTCATTATTAAAATTTCGATTTTTGGATTGGTTGGTTGGTGAATTAAAGGTGTAAAGTTAGAAGTATTATGAGTAATTATGGTTATGTGTTTAAAAATTATGGAGGAATAAGGATAATTATATTATGGTATAACATAATTATTAAAAGAGGTATATTATGTTTTTTGGAAAAAAAAAATTAATTCATTAATTAAAGGTGATGGAATGGGTGGTTAATGAAGAGAGAGAGGACATTAATTGGAATAGGAGGGGAAAAAGGAAAATATGAGTGATTTGGGGAAAGTAAATAATAATAATAATGGTATTATTATTATTAGTGTATATATTTAAAGTCATTCGTGATGCGTGCCAAGATTACTATTCATCTTCTTCCTAAAGAAAAAAAAAAAGAACCCTACCTCGCTGCCGCCCCCTCTTCACGTACCTAGCTGCTGTTTTGGTCTCACCAGCGACGCTGCTACTCAGTCACTCGCCTATCTAACCGCGCTGAACAGTCATGCATAGTGGGACGCAACTCGAACCAAACCGTGCGAGCCGACTTCCTCTCCAGAAGCTGCACGCTCGAGCTGTTCCCCGTACGTGTGATATCCAACCGCGTGAGCCACTCTGTTCCTTGCCCAAGCCGTACGAGCCAACTTCCTCTCCACGAGCCGCACTCCCGAGCCGTTCCCTGTTGTGAGCCACTGTTGGTAAGTTTTCTTGGTAGTATTGATTGGGTTTGGCACCCCCATTGATCACCAATTAGCACCATTGGTGTATGATATGATTATATGTTATTTTGAGTTATGTCTGTTTGAGCTAAGATGTTGGTGTTATGTTGAGCATGTATAGCCTATAGTGTTCTGTTAGTCTGCCCGTTAGAGTCGTACCACGAGGGGTCCATTGAGGTCCTCTCCTATATATGTCTGTGTAGCTAGTTGAGATGTGATTAGACGGGATCACTTACAGCCCGACTCTCCTTTAGGGTGATTCCTTCGGGTCCACCGAGACCCAATCCAGTTCCAGTGGGACCACTGGATAGTATGTGTTGGGGAGCACAATAGCGTGTGGAACTTTATTACAAGACTCTAACTAGAGACTAACAGGCACGTAGTGAGACCTATAGTGAGCCTCTTACTGAGTATAAACTCATACTCACTCTCTTAAATGTTTAATTTTCAGGTAAGAGGAGAGGCAAGGGCAAGCTGGCGAATGATAAGAAGTGACCGTGGTTCACTATAGGGGATAGTTCAGTTTCTTCCGCATTTATTTTCAAAGGTTTATTTCAAAACTCAGGTTTACGTGTTTAAATATTTTTTTTTCTATTTTAAGGGGCCCAAGCTAATATTTTGAATTGGTTATTTTGGGTATTTATTTAATTATTTTATTTCCTCTTTATATATATTTTTCTATCATTTTTGTTAACTATTTAAAAAAAGTTTAACTGGATTTTAGGATTTTTCAAAAAAAAAAAAAATCTATATTATTTAAATGGTAATGACTCCCGCTTAGTAGAAAAGAGGGGATGTTATAGTTGGTATCAGAGCGAAGTTTATGTTAACAATGAATTCAACAAAATTGTGTTAGCAATGAATTCTATGTTCCATGATTGTAGCAAGTACATTGATACAAAATTTCACTTCATGAGAAATTATATTTCAAGGAAGGAGGTTAAGTGGAGAACTATACAGAGAAGTCTTCCTCCACTCACAGACAACATCAACAAAGACCAACCGATCTGGATACCAAGAAACGATGGCTCCTTCTCTGTTAAATCTGTGATCCAAACAATTACTCAAAATGCTAGTAATTCAGAATCTGCAGTCCACTTCAAGAAACTTTGGAAATCTAAAGTTCCAAAGAAATGCAAATTCTTCATATGGACAGCTGCATACAATGACATATTTACGATGGAAAAGATTCAAACGAGTCTCAACCCAAATTGGTGCGTACTTTGTAAGAAAAGCAATGAAACAACTGACCACATATTCCTCCACTGCCCATATACTAGAAACATTTGAATATGGCCAAAAATCAATTAAATTGGGATCTCATTGATGATAATCTCACTGGATTTATAAGTACGATCTGCTCAAACTTAAAGACACAAAAAGGGGTGATTATCTTCAATCTGCTGATTGCCATCACTTGGTCCATTTGGTTGGAAAGAAACAACAGGCTATTCAACAACTTATCATACTCATATACATACCTTTGGGAAAACATTTGCAATCTCACAACACAATGGGCTACCAAAATCAAGCTTTTCAAAAATTACTCAGCTTCTATAATTGTACAACACCTTAGTGTTTTTTGCTAGTTTTTTGTATGGTTTATAGTCTTGGCTTATCTGTAGCCTTCCTGTAAACTTGAACTATTTCTTCGAGCCCTATTTTGAATATATTTATTGAGGATGATGAGTATCCTTTTCTAAAAAAGGAAGGAGGTTAAGTGGAAGATGGGAAAACTAAAGACCAAATTGCAGATATTTTCATGCAGCCACTCAAAATCGATATGTTTGACATGTTAAGAACTTTACTAGTTCTTAGAAACAAATGGTTAAGGAGGGATGTTGAAAAGTTAAAACATGTTTAATTGAAATAAGTGACATAAAAAATTAAGACATGAAAGTTATATATTAATTGATGAATATTTGACAAGATTATTTAGAATTAGATACATTCATGACTTAAGTAAAAAATAAATTGTTATGTGGATGTAGACAATCCTATAAATAGGATTGATATGTTGTTGGTAAAGTATGAAGAAAACACACAAAAGAGAGTTAAAGATTGTCGAATAAGTTTTTTCTATTAATCTTTCAAATATTCTATTTTGTGATTATTTATCTCAACAAAAATTTCATTATTGGAGATGAAGGAGAAGTCACACAACTAGAACTGTTGGTTGTGATTGGTTGATACTTTTTAAATATATGGTAATGGAAATGGAAATGGAAGAGGGACGGAGGAGAGAGAAAGAAGAAAGAGAGATAAAAGTTATCTTTTTTTCCATATGTCATATTGCCACAGTAATATTTATAATTTTTTCATATTAAATTTAAAAGTTTTTCTCTAGAGAAGGAACTTTTAAACTTATTCTCTAAAACTCAAAGATTAAAATGACCAAGTTGATACTGAATGTACCTATTGTCTAAAACTCTGAGACTAATTAAAAGGTATTTTTTTTTTAAAAAAAAAAAATAGTATCCATAAAAACATAAATAAGATACCATTTATATCATCAGCCCCATCCACATCGCAATCATTTGGTACCTCTAATATGGTTGGGTGGCCAATATTAATTTCCTTATTCATATGTCAAAATCTTTGTAAATAAAAGTAACATAAAATAGAACTCATCAACAAAAATGTGTGGTAGCTTATGCAAATTCTTTATTTTGAATAAGTGATAAGAATCTGAACCAACCAAAATATATATGAAAAGAAGCCTATAAATAAGCATACTTTAATATCACAAAGTGCTCACCCATCAAACTCTCAAGTCAATTAGATACACATGTTAAGAGGATCTCAAATACCTTTTTTATTTTTATTTTTCACTTTCAGAATTTAGAAATAATTTCTTCTCAAGTTTTAAATTTTCCTGCTTCCATTATGAAAACCAATGATATTTCTGATGTTAAGCGTTCTCTTGCAAATTTTCATCCTACTATTTGGAAGGAACAGTTCCTTTCATTTATATTTGATGATGCATTGGTAAAAGTTAATTTATTGCCTTATTTTAATTAATTACTAGCCATTTATTGTTTTTGCTTAAATTTAATTTAATACTTTACATTTTTATTAAATTTGATTTTTTGTTTTAATTTCAGAAAGTAGATGATGGCATGGAATTAGAAAGAATTGAAAAGTTGAAAGAAGAAATAAGGATGATGGTGATTGCTTCTGTGGAAAATCCATTGGTAAAGCTAAATTTGGTTGATTCAATACAACGGCTGGGAGTATCTTATCATTTCGAAGATGAGATTGAACAATTATTAGAACATATATATGTGTCTTATAATAATTCCCTTCTATTGAGTAACAAAGATAGTGAAGATGATGATCTTCATATTACTGCTCTTCTATTTCGACTTCTCAGGCAACAAGGTTATAGGATTTCATGTGGTAAGTTAAATACACAGATATAATTTTTTTTTTTTTTTTGTAGTTCTTAAAAGATAATATTTTTTTAAATTAGTTATTACTTGCATGATCTATTTATAATTACTTTGTCATGTTATCTAATTCATTTCATTATATTTTTTTCAGTTTATTTTACTATATTTATCTCCATAAATTGTGAGAAAAGATACACAATTTTTTTAAAAATTTTAAAGGAATCAAAATAGTAGTGATTCGGTGTAATTTAAGCACATGCATACTCCTTCCGAAAGAAAAAATATAAATAAATTTATATTTTAAAAGAATATTGTTAGTTGACAGATTTTTGCTGGGTGCTCACTCAATTTATTTTTAAACTATATGGTTATTGAACAAGATGTTAAACATTTTTTAATGTCCAAGGGCAAAGAGTTAAAAGAAACTTCCCAAAATTAAGTATTTGTTTAAGTATAAATTCAATTAACTTAAGAACTAGTCATGCATTATTTTTTCACACTTAATTTTAAATTAAACAGATATATTTTTGAAGTTCATGGACAAGAATGGGAAATTTAAAGAGTCATTGGTTGAGGATGACAGAGGAATATTGAGCCTATATGAAGCATCACATATGATGGGACATGGAGAAGCTTTGCTTGAGGAAGCTCTTGAATTTACAACCACACATCTTAAAACATATATTCATCTTTGCTCAAATATTAATCCAAATTTTGCATCGGAAGTTAGTAATGCATTGAAATTGCCTATAAGAAAAGATATTCCAAGAAAGAAGGCAAGAGAGTATTTGGAAATTTACCAGCTACATCCTTCTCACAATGAGACTTTGCTTGAATTCTCTAAACTAGACTTCAACATATTACAAAAACTTCATCGAAAGGAGCTAAGTGAAATCTGCAGGTACTCCTATCATAACTATATGCTTCCATTTTGGGTAAAAGCATGCTTTGACCTTTTTTCCTAACAATTCCTCTTCCATTGATTTAGTATATATATATATATATTTTTGTAGGTGGTGGAAGGATTTGGATGTCCAAACAAAGTTTCCTTTTGCAAGAGATAGAATTGTGGAGTGTTATTTTTGGACGTTGGGAGCATACTTTGAACCTCAATACAGTGTTGGGAGGAAAATGTTAACCAAAGTAATTGCAATTTCTTCAATTTTAGATGATATTTACGATGCCTATGGAACATTTGAAGAACTCCAAGTCCTCACCCAAGCAATTCAAAGGTTATTTTATTTCATTATTCCCATGATGAATAGTACTAATAAAAGTTTCTGCTTAAAAATATATGTTTATGGTCCTTCAATTTTTCATAGAATTAAGTAATGATCTTAATCCCAAACTTTATTTTAGTTTGTAATCATTTAATCTTTTAAGGCCTATATAGTTCATTAAAGATTAAAATTGGTTCCAGTAGTTTGCAACAACAATTTAGTACCTAAACCTTAGCTTAAGACAATCTTGACTTTCAAATTTGTAATCATTAATAACTAGTCTCTATTTTAAACAAACTATAAAACCTAAGTATCATATTTTTATTATGTATATTGACTTAATCTATCTAGATTATATTATGAACAAATTTGCCACACTAACCAGTTTTATGGATCAGACTTAGATAAAGAATTGACATTTGGTTTTTAATTGCAACATAATTCAAAATAAAAAGACTAGATTGTAATATAATCTAGTTACAGTCTAACTTGTTACAAAATTGAAACTAAAAAACTAAATCAAATTGAATCGTTACTTTCAAAGATGGAAAAATTTAGAGATAAAAAAGTATTTTTCTAATACAATTTATCTACCACTACTACTCATTGAAAACATCATTAAAAATTGGAAAGAAAAAAAGTAAAAGAAATTTTACTTCTAATATTAAAATAAATGTGAAAGTGAAAAATTTCAGGTGGGATAGAAGCATGGTGCATACACTTCCCGAGTACATGAAACCTTTTTATGTAGCAATGTTAGAACTTTATGAGGAAATTAGCAAAGAGATTGGCAAGGATCAAAATTCTCTCCATCTTCAAGTTGCAATAGAAGGAGTAAAGTTTCTTCTTTTTCTTATCTATTTCCTACCCCTCTGTTTTTGTTTTTAATTCATGTGTTCTAAATTATTATATATAATTTATTGTAACAGATAAAAAAGTTATCTGAATCCTATTTTGAAGAAGCTAAATGGTTAAATAAAAAGTATAAACCAAGCTTTAAGGAGTACATGGAACTGGCATTAAATACCACAGGCTATACCTTGCTTATATCCATTTCTTTTCTTGGATTGGGTGATCACATTGTAACAAACGAGGTTCTTCAATGGCTTTCCAATGGACCTCAAATTATTAAAGCCTCAACTATCATTTGTAGACTCATGGACGACATCGCTTCCCACAAGGTGTGTATATATATATATATCTCAGTCACTCTTTACATTTTCAGTTAGGTTTTAAGATGAAATTTTATATGTATTTAATATGATATCAAAACCCATTTAATCGGTCAAACGGAATATTTCATTTGGAATATAATCCATTCTTGAATTTATTATTATTATTATTTTCAGTTTGAACAAGAAAGGAAGCATGTAGCTTCTGCTGTTGAATGGTACATGGAGCAATATGATTGTTCAGAAGAAGAAGCCTGTGTTGAACTTCATAAGGAAGTGGTTGATGCATGGAAGGATACAAATGAAGCATTTTATCGTCCATTTAATGCTCCATTGCCTGTTCTAATGCGTGTACTCAATTTTTCAAGAGTTATGAACTTGCTTTATTTGGATGAAGATGGATACACAAATGCAAAGAGTGGAACAAAGTTTCTTATTAAATCTCTTCTTGTTGACCCACTGCCTTGTTAAATGAACTTGAAGCCCATCTTGGTTGAAATTAAATGGCAAGTACTCTCTTTTGACCAATGAATGAATATAGGTCACTGCAAAGAGAAATTGAAAATAAGCTAGTTTTCTTGCCATTTTCATCCATGAGGTTTATCGTGTGTATTCTTATGAATTGTGTAAAATATTGGTGTGAAGAGTATTTTGTACCATTTTTTTCTTTCTATAACATTTGTTCTGTACTCACCTCTTCATTGGAAAAAACCTTCCACTTCTACTATACGAATGAGTAGAAAAGTAACGGAGAAATTAAAAGAAAATAATAAAAAGAAAAACACAAGAATTAAAATGAAAAAACTTTGAACTGAAAGAAAAAAACTAGAAAATTTCCTTCCATCTAAAATATATCGCTGCCCCCAATTTCAATTTACAAAATCACTTTTAAATCTATTGACTACTTACATCTTTTTTCCCATTCTTAGACTATAGTATACAAAAGGAAATTTAACTACGATTACGACACCTAAACTTAAAAGTATTTCTAACCAGAATTATTTTAATTAAAACGAAGATATAAGCTCATTGTATTGTACTTGAAGCTCGAATATTTTCGATGTATGAGATAACTATACTGCTAATATTTTGTAGATAACTCAAAAGACTCTGTACATCACTCTTCAATTATAAGAACTTTTTTTTCATATACAACTTATGATCGGAGATTTCTGTGAGGTCAAATTAAAGATGGCAACATAATCTAAAGGCAGTAAAGCATATTTCAACCAATAGGGTTGTTTTTACCTTTTCTTTAGTGGTTTCGATGAACATAGGATTCTTGTTTTAATTATTTTTCACCTGTATATTTGTTTTATTATTTTATTGAAATATTAGCTTATAGATCACATTAAAAAGAAGAAGAAGATCAATTTGTTACACTTTAAGCCTATCTAAATATAAGTTGTGACTCTTTTATCTCTGGTATATTTTTGTGCAAGGTACATAATAAACATTGCACAAATTGGAAATAGACATTTCAAAATGAATGGATAGTTCCATAAAATATTTGGTCAATCATAAATTGTTATATCATTAACAACAAATTTAATGACAGAAAAATTGTGCGTGTAAATGTGCAAGTAACTGTAAACTTACATATGTATGATTTCAATTAAACTAAAAAAAACATGATATTATCATTAAGGCAGTGACAGATCCAAAAAATTTAATGACAGGGGCTCTGAGTTATAATTTAAAAATAAACATCTGAAAAAAAAAACTACAAGCACAGTTACAACTTAGTTGCCTACAAATATTAAATATTAATTAGTTTTCTTTACACATAATATATAAAGACGATAAAGTTGAGGGGGCTTGCCCCCTGGGTTTATACTAAATCTGCAGATGTTGATAACCATTTTGTTTTCAGTTTTCTATTTTTGTAAATTAAATCTATAAAGACAAACTCTACATCTAAAACTCTTGCTTTGGTACCAACTTTTCCCTTTATTTTTAAAACCAAGTCAAATTTTTAAAAGAAAAAGAAGTAGGCCTTGGGTAATTAATCATTTTCTTTTGTTTTTTGCTTTTGAAAATTAAGCCTATTTTCTCCTCATTTCTTACAATGAGTTGAATTTTAGCCTAATTCCAGAAACAAAAACAAACTTTTAAAACTTATACGACCTCCTTTGATAATCCTTTCAATTTTTTGTTTTGTTTTTTTCAGTTTTTAAAATTCTGTTTTCAATTTTTTGTTTATTAAAAATAAACCATATTCTTTTGGTAATTGATTTTGTTCTCTATTTTTAAAAACAAAATTTATGTTTTTGATTTTTTTTTCCATTTCAACTTTCCTTCATCACAAATAAATAGTGAGATTTTGTTATATTTGAATTAAAATATTTACAAATATAAGAAAATATCATCGGTAGATGATAATAGACACTGATAAACTATTATCGTCTAACACTTGTGAAACCCACATCCTAATAAAGGGGTCTTGTAATTAATTTTTAAGGGGGTGTTTGGGAGAAGGAAAGGAGAATGGAGAAAAAGGAATAAGGAGAAGGGGGATTATGAAAAGGAAAGGATTATTTATAATCCTTGTTTGGGAGAAGGAATAAGTGAGAGGATTATGGGAGATTATTTATAATCCTTGTTTGGGGGAAGGAATAAGTGGGAGGATTATGGGAGATTATATATAATCCTTGTTTGGGGAGCATATTATGTGGGAAGGACTATAACCATTTGTTTTTTGTTAGTTTTTTTTTTTAACAAATTGAATTTGTCCATTTTAATTTTTTTTCTTTTCAACTAATCGAAGTTCTGTTTGTTAACCATGGTTCGTGAAATTTTTTTCTTTTTATGGAACATGAAATTGCTATTGTAAATCATGTGGCATTACCTTATTTCGAAAACGAAGTCATTTTCAACTGTACAGTACTATCCGTTAGGCGGAATGTCCATAAATTAATTATTTACACATTATGCAACATCGAGAAAGAAACTGAAATAAATAGTTAACATCCAGTACAACGTACAAAACAGGTAAGTAAATAAGCGAAACAAATACAAGATTCCGACAAAGAGAAAACAAAATAAAAGTCTTATGTGAGAAACAAAGCACCATATTCATGGGTTATTGCAGATGAGGACCCTGCAGTAAGTGGCCTTCATCGGATCCGACATCCTGATGAAGATTCTCATTGTCGACACCTTCTCCGTCACTACCATCACGCATTTACTGATGTCTTCCATAGTAAAGCCTGAGACAGACTCCTTATGCGTAATGACCTCCTGCACCATTGCGTTCTCCCGGTTGATCGCTTTATCAGTTGCCGCGTCCATGAAATCCCAAATCAGGTATTAAGTCTCCAAGTGCTACATGTCGCGCTTACTTTTCTATCCACTAGAACCTACCCTAGCGTCGGTTGTTCGACCAGAGCGACCGACCATCATGTCGTCTAGCGACATGTTCATCCTCGGGCTGCATATAGTCGGGAACTCAGTCTCAAGGCCATCCTCTATGGGGACATCATCGCTGGGTCCTGCCACGTTGGACCCGATGTCCACGAACGTCTCTGCACCGACACCAGTCGCGCGATCTTTCCCAAACATATATGACAACTCGTCGTAAGGTGGAAAGGGCTTGTTCAGGAGTCCTTTTGTTGTAGGATGCGTCTGACAAATTAACCAAAAAAAAAAAAAACAAAGTGTTTAGTAATCCAGTATACCACGTTAGTCATTGAATTAAGTTCAAAATCTTACCCGGACCCAATTGTTGAAAACATCCCTCTCGGCGATCATGCACTTGACGTCATCGTTCCAGCCGAAGCCACTGCCTGCTGGTCCCCTCATCTCAACAATGTCCTTAAACGTCTTTTTCAATAATTTTATTCAATTTTCGATGATGGTGGTTGTCAAACCGCAGTCAGGCATTCTTTCTCCTAACTGAAGGGATAAAAGCCCTATGGTAGCGAAAAAATTTAAAGAACCGTTACTCAAATTAATTTGGGAATCTTAAAATACGAATACATTGGCAAAGTTTTAGAATCAAAATTATGAGTAAACACCAAGCATGCTTTTAAATTAAAAGATACAGAGAACTTACTTTCGATGATGTCTATGAATCTACAAATCACCGAATTGGGGACACCACCCGTCGGAGACCTTCCTATCCTCTGGGATGAGATTGGTTTGTGGGAATCAATTGGGATAGGAAAAAGGTTTAGAGAAACTCTTTTCTTTTTGCAGAGAGAAAAAACCTTGGTTTTTTTTTTTTTTTTGATAAATTTGGGTTAAAGAAAACTGTTTTCTTCTAAATATTTATAACTCTCTTTCCTTCTTGGAATAGAAAAAGGAGTACGAGAGAATCATGAGATTCTATTATCAAATTTACTAATTAATTAACAATTAACCAATTAGTTAATAATTAATTAAATTATATTTAATTAATATTTCATTCAAATCTTATTTGAATGAATATCTCTTCAATATCTTATAGATTTATATTAATATAATTAATTAAATCATATTTAATTAATATTTCATTCAAATCTTATTTGAATGAATATCTCTGCAATATCTTATAAATTTAATTAAATAAAACTAAATTATTAATTAATTCTCCAATTAATTAATAGCTAAATTAAATATCTTATATTTAACTTAAATTAAATTTGAATCATATTCAAATATAAATTTCTCTCACAACCAATAATTTTAATATGAATGCAATTCACATTAAATTAATATTTGAACTTATTCAAATGTTCTATTTCTCATAAATTAATTTTGAATCATATTCAAAATTAAATTTATATAATAAAATTTATATAATAAAGTTTCACAAACTTTATATTATAATGTATCACTATACATTAAACTAATTCCCAAAGTAATTTAGAACATTTCAAATTACAACCAATATAAATAAATCTCATTACCCTTTACGAGCTAGGAAGGGGACCTAATGGACCTACAGATCACATGCTACAATGATATGAGATTAATTGGCTAAACTCATTAACCACATTAATCAATATTTGTTAACTGTGTGTACACTCCACTAAAGACACACAGTTGAACTCTTCTCACTGTAGATATATTTCTGTGTCCATGGATATAGACCAATAGCATAAGTTAGTACTTCACGAGTGTTCGTAACACCAGCTGGATCAATTTACTGTTTTATCCCTAGGTTACCTCTAATCCTTAAATACCAGTGCTCCTCTAATGAACAACCTGTTTATAGTCCTACAAATAAACAGAAACCCCTATCGTGTCATGGAGAGGGTAAGGCCCTTTATTCAAGACTTGGAGACACCATTTAAGGGAACACTCATCTACTTACCCTAAAGTAAGGAACAAGTGAATTTCATCTTGTGTAATTATGTTCCCAGCTCCCCACTCGGTTTTGTCCCCAAAATGATAAACTTATTGAGTCGGCAATCTGACCACTCTCACCCGTACAAATCAAAGAACAATTCCTGGCTAACATGAGTTCATAACACACTCAGGATTAAGACTAAGTTACCTAGGTCATCCTAGTGAAATAGAAACCTAACTAGTTAACGGAGTTACATCTAATGATTACTATTTCACGGTCTGGTCTTATGCAAACTCATTGCATAGGATACCCTCACTCGCATGTCAACTACACAAACGTGTTGGATCATTGCGTTTGTATCAAATTCAAAGCGAGCCGTATCGATAGTGTTACTAGGATAAGGTACCCAGCTTTATCCCAATACTATAGACCCTTTAAGCTGAACTTGAACATTGATCCCTGTATGTCTCTACATACTGTTCAAGACTCATTAAACAGCTTAGGATGTTAGTTTATTGGATTTGGGTTATTAAGACAAAACTAATAATTTAATCAATAACAATTATTACAATAATAACACTTGATTAATAACGATCAATTGATTATATTTACAATCTATGAGTTTTACGAAATAAATTTCAACACCAACCTCCACCCCCTCGCGTTCACCAAGTCCATGAGCTAGCCTACTAGGCTGCCTCCTCTGCCTGTGTCCACGAATGCTTTGGGTTCCTAGATGAACTAGTCATTCTAATAAAATAATTGAATCATGTCAAGCATTGTACTAAACCAAAAAAACGTATAAACATATAAACATATAAATGGACAAAACATTAACAAAAGTTTCAATAAAGGACAATTTTTTTTTAAACCAAGTTTGATTATACGAAATAGGGGGACAAGAAAGAAACAGAGAAATACACATACTACAACTGTTTCAAGAATTTATTTAGCAGATGTTGAGACTCAAAGGCGTGACGTTGAAAAGGATTGTGTGCATGAAAATTCGAAAAATTTTAGAATATTTAAATTTTTTTCCTTGATCTTCAAATTATTCGTTTTCTTTCGTTTGAGCTTCATTTTAGTTGGTTTTGTTGCATTGTTCTTGTATAAGAGCCTAGTTTGATAATCTGCATTAAAATATGAAGAAAATGAATATGTGTGTGCTAGGGCAGAGAAATTAGGCATTAAAAATATGTAGAAAATGAATATATGCACGCCAACATATTTTTGTTGCATTCTTCTTGTCTTCAAAATCATCCTTGAGTGTGTTAGCCATGTCCCTACTACTTGCACTCTCGGGTAGTTGGTGATATACACTGGCCAAGTAAAATAAAAAAACGTCAAGAATAACAAAAAGTGGAAAAATGCATAAATTTTCAAAAAAAAAAAAAATCAATACTTGACAGGTTGAAAGTGTCAAGTCTTAGTTTTATTTACTTAACATTTTTTAAATGTAAAGAATTATCTATTTTTAAATAATTTTTTCTCTTTTTGTCTAAAAAAATTCATCCACAAATTTTTCTTTCCTTTCCCCTCCATATCTCTAAATTTCCCTTTCTTTTCCCACACAATCTATTCTAACTTTCCCAAATTTCTTAAGTATCCCAAATTTCTCATAGCCCTAGTTTCGTGCCAACGATTTTCTATCGCCCAAGGAAGAACAAGGTACCCCTTCCTCGATTTCTTCTTCTTCTTCTATCTCTTTGCCTCTTCTTACCTTTTTCTTCTTCGTCCTCTGCTCTCGGATCTGCAGTTCGGCAACCTGAGCTTTGAGAATAGAATTCTCAGCTTCCACGACGACATAGTGCTATTTGGTGACGGTGAGATTAAAGACGATTTGTTGTTTCTGCTTCTGCAAGTAATTGGCTATCAGGTACGAAGGGTAGATAAGTAGAAAACAAAACAACTGAGCAACCTATTAGTCTAATAATTTGCATTTAATTGGTAATTTCCTTTAGAAAATTCTTATAATAGAACATTTCTGGATTGTATATAGAACATGTTCTAGTTTTATTTGCTTTTTTCCATTGAATTTTTTTTCTTTCTATTTTTGTAACACCCCGAACTCTAGGTAATTGATTTAATCAGATTGCTCTATTTTTTTTTATTTTTGGTTGGATTTAACTAATGGGAAAGAAACAAAGTGAAGGAAGAAAAGATAATAATAATATTATTATTATATTATTTTTTAATTATTAATTATTATTAATTATTATTATTAAAAAAAAAAATTATTTCCTTCTTCTTCCTCCCGCGTGCGCAATCCCCCCCTCACTCTCTTCTTTTCTCCTTGCCCTAGCCGCCTCCCCCTTTCTCCCCTCTCCCTTCCGCTCGGCCGCCGACCACCATCACCGCCCAAATCTTTTCGCCCTAGCCGTCGGTCTTCCAAACCCGCCGTCAATTTCCGTTCGCGAAGCCACTGCGTGACTGCTCGACGCGTAACGTCTTCCACCGTCCCGAACTGCAGACGTTCCACCAAGGCCATCACCGTGCAAGTCTCTGTGTAGCCGACGTCTACCCGAGCCGCGTCTGCTGAGCGCCGTGAGACCACTCCAAGTCACGCAGCTCCCATTTTTCCGTCCGACGAAAGCACAGTAGTCCACCGTCCCTCTATTTTTCGCAAAGCCGTTCGTCGATCGTCAAGCTCGCAAGCGTCGCCGCCCAAATCCCCTCCGTTTTGCCGCCCGTTCCAGTTCGCGAAGCCGTCGCGTTGGTGACCCGTGCCCAAATCTATTGCACAATGTCTTTTGCTCTAGTCTTGTGTGCCGCTGCCTCTACGTTGTTGTAAATTCGTTTGGTAAGGATGAAATTGATGGGTTTAAGGTTCTACATTGAAATTTCATTGAGATATGATGTTTGTTTAATTGGTCGATTTAGTGTTTATGCTTGAAAGCGACATTGGTGATGTGGAGTTAGGATCCTTGAGTTTTGCCATAAGCTTCCTTGGAGTTTGTTTCTCCACTTCTTGGGTAAGTTGTGGAATTTACGTATGGTGATTTGAATGGATGAATCCATGTGGAAAGATATTGATTTTATGTTTGCTTATGTATTAGGATTTGATTTATTAGACTTAGTTCGATTTAAGAACTTGCATAAAAAAGGTAAGGGACTTTCTACTGGACTCAATAACAAAATTTGGATGTTTTGACTGTACAGATCATATTGTTATATCTTAACTGAGTAGGAATGACGGTTATGATGTATATGTTTGGATGTGGACTTATGGTTAATTGCATGTTGTGACTGTCTGGTTATGTTTATGTACAAACATAAGGATGTGAGAATGACTGAATCTCGTAGATGTTGTTTATATAAAGTGTGGCTTGAACTGGTAGAATGTCGTGTAGACCGAATGTATGATATACAGCTATGGTAGTGTTCTTGTGAACGGAGGAGACATCATGGTTGTGCCTTTGTAGACTGAGGTGGATGTTATGATTATTTTAGTTTGTTGACTGATGTACTGACGTATTTCCGACTGACCTTGGGCTAATTTAGAGTAAGATGGCTGTTTGGGGTTAAATGAAGAGCTTGTGATGAGAATATTAAGTGAGCTGTGATTAAGAGTTAAGATGTTTAGAGTGGACTGAAGGGAAAATTTATTAGTTTCCTGATGGGTAGTTACCTTGCAGGTGTCCTACGGGATCACCACCCTTTATGTGTATCCTTCGGGATCACAAGACTGATATGTGCATCCTTCGGGAGCACTAGACTGATATGTGTTTCTGCAGAACACTAGACTGATTTATGCGTCCCTCGGACGTTAGACTGATTATGTGTATCCTACGGGATCACAAGACTATGATTGTGCAGGGTACTCCATAGAAAGTTAATAATTTATTTTTCCCTAACGGGACCAGTAGTGGGCCTCTTACTGGATATGTTAATACTCACCATTTTTATGTTTAACTTTTCAGGAAAAGGTAACTCGAGGGGCAGACCGACGAGGGAGAAGAAGGAATCGTGATTGCCATAGGGACTGTCTTTTAAACTGCTTCCGCTGATGGTTTAAAAATATTTTTGATTGAACCGAGTTTACAAATAGTTATTTTTTTTGTAAACAACACTTTAAAATTTTATATTTTGAAATAGAGCCCGTATAAAGTTTTTTTTCGATTTCTTATGGTTTCAACTAAAGTTTACTATGTCTTTTGTCAAACCACTTCTTTTGTACCAAAGTAATGACTTTGACTTAGATTTGGAAAGTTGGGTCGTTATAATTTTTCGTTTTCAAGATTTTTTTGAAGGATAATCATCTTTTGCCATATGAGACTATGAAATGAATTTTACTAATTTGCAGGGCATGTTTAAGAGATATGGTAGAGATAGAAGTGGGAGAATTGATGCATTGGAAATGAGGGATGCACTTTATGGTCTTGGCTATCCAGTTCCATCCTCAGTCCTTCAACTTCTAATTTCTCTATACGATGATCGAAGTGGCCAACAAGTGGAATTTAATTTTGACAGTTTTGTCGAGTAAGTGTTTCTAAGTAGTAGAATTCTTATAAAGCTTTTTATATGCCAAAAACCTTGGATACTTACATTTATGGATCTGTCTACTTTATTTTTTGCAGATATGGAATGATAGTTAAGGTGAGATTATTGACCTTTCACTCTTTGTTTTTGAAAGAAAGATTCCATTAGTATTGTAATGTCTACTATGCTATTTAATACTATAGATAAATCCTGCCCACGTAATCGATTGTGCTTTCTATGTTTAAACCAATGCCACGCAGTATATCTCTTTAAGTAAAAACCAAAAGTGCCTATTCATAATCGGTATCTATAAAGTTCTCTCTCACTCAAACCCATATATAAACACTTGGAACTGTGTTTCGATAGGTCCAGGTTTGATTACTTTCCGAAATATTTCAGTGAGTTCAGAGTGCAAGCTCAATAGCTCTTCTTGGACTTGATTTTGAAAATTGACATCTTGAGATATGTCGAGGCCAAGATTTTGATCTGCTTGAATTCCAAGTATTTTCATTTTCTTTCCAAACTCATGATCTCCATTATTAAGCTCCATCTTCTTTCTAAGCATTCTTTTCTCAACCAATTGTTGACAAAACGTAGGGTTTTTCGACATTTTGGCAAGGAAATAAAACATTTGTTAATGCTTGGATTCTGCACGTCGAACACGTTCTTCGACGAGGGTGAGTTGATTGTGTGAGTCCTGCTGCTGCTCTCTCAATTTGGACATCTCCACTCTTAAAATGTTGTTATCAGTTTTAAGAGTTTGTAGTAGTTCTGTTTCCACTAATATTGGCATCAAATCTTCTAAAGTAGTATTATGCTGCTTCTTGTAATTGTTATTGTACTTGTTTTTTCTCTTAATATTCTTTAGTAAATGTTTCTTCTCTCCTTGAAATCCTTCATTTGCAAACTCCCATTTATCAGAATCAATCTTCCTAAAACCATGCAATATATAATCCCCACACATCAGCAATACTTACCACTACACCAAATTATATATTCTATACCCCATGAAAACTAAAAATGTGTTTGGTTTAACGACCTACGTTTAGCATTGAAGTTTCAATGTCTATCCATAAACTCTATCTTCCCTTTCTTTTTCTAATGTTTTTTAACTTCCAACTAAACAACTATGCACTATTACCATAGCAATGTTCAAAGAATATGTTCTTAGATAAGGCAATGTACCAACCAAAAGAGGAGAAAATTTCTTTCCAAGACCTCTCACCAAAGTGGCTACTTAGAATACGTTTATTCCATATTCTAATAGCAATAAGATTCCAATTGTTTGATTTACTTCCTAAGATTTAGTTGTGTAATTCGTACTTCTTTTCTTATGTTGGAATTTGATTGTTTTTGTGTCACCATGTATATTCTTTTCAGTTCTCTTACTGTAATCACAGTTTCTTACTCTATTTCTCTCACTATGTATATATATAGTGAGTTTTACATGTAGACTTACTAGTATAAATCTTGTTTTATTATGCTATATGTTCTTGCACTAGCTAAACACTACACTGTTTTAGTGATCTCTTGAGTGAGTAGTCAATTACCAAATCTATTTTTAATCTTTGTTTTTAGTTTGATTACCTAAGCAAAACATTTGTGAAGATCGATCCTTACCATGGAAACCATATCCCAGCCCCCTTTGTTGTAGAATACATATGGGTTTTGCTAAGTTATGTTCATCGTTGCTTAACTTTTTGGTTCTTGATAATTATTCCGTCAGTTACGAATTTGATGTGAACATGGAAAAGGTTGAAGATGTTTTGTTACATCTAAAGCTTATTTCCTTAGCAAAGAATCCAGATCAATGCTCTGTTTATCACATTCGTTTTCAAGAGGTATTTTTTAAATTTCATTTGTATAACTCTTAGATGAAACTAATGGATAATGTTGCTTGGTTCTAAACATTCTTATATTTTTTTTTCTTTGAGTGTGATTATGAAAAACTTATGGTGGAAAACATATAACCTGAGGCAAAAATTAGAAAAATGGCTTGTAGAAAGAGAGAGATATTATCAGTTTCATATTGATGACTAGTTAGAGAGGGGTGACAATTTGGAATTACTGTATATGAGGTCATGACCATCAGGGCTGAGTGCTTTTGTTTAAATTGTTATTTTTCTGTTTAGGTTCGTTTTTAGGTTGCCTTCATATTTATGTTTTAGTTTTAGTAGTCTTTGTTTTAGTTTTAGTCATTATTAGCCTAAATGTGTCTGCCTCCATGCTAACCTCTCTCCAACCCCTTAGGTTTCTTTCCTTACATGTGTGACGACCCAGACTTTTTGACCTTGTCTAAGTCGTTACGTTTACTCAAAATCGTTTGTTGACAAAAGACATAGCAAGATTCAGTTGAAACCGTAAGAAAACGAAGGAAAATTTAATCGGGCCCTATTTCCAAAATACAAAATTTCAAATTCTGTTTACAAAAAATTTAACTATTTGAAGACTTAGTTAAATCAAAATATTTTCAAACCGTCAGTGGAAGCAGTTTAAAGACAGTCCCCTATGGCAATTCACGAGTCCTTCTTGTCCCTCGTCGGTCTGCCCCTCGTGTTACCTTTGCTTGAAAAAGTTAAACATAAAAAAGGTGAGTATTAATATACTCAGTAAGAGACCCACTACTGGTCCCGTTAGGGGAAAATAAATTATTAGCATCCTATGGTGTACCCTGCACAATCACAGTCTTGTGATCCCGTAGGATGCACATATCAGTCTAGTGCTCTCGAATGATGCACATATTAGTCTAGTGCTCCCGAAGGATGCACATATTAGTCTAGTGCTCCCGAAAGATGCACATATCAGTCTAGTGCTCCCGAAGGATGCACATAAAAGGAATGATCCCGAAGGACACCCGCAGGGTAACTATCCACTAGGAAACTAATAATTTATCCCCTCAGTCCATTCTAAACATCTTAAAAATCATTCTCAATACAGTCAAATTTCCTTATCACATAAGCTCCCCCTTTAACCTCAAACAACCATATTATCCAAATTTCACCCAAGGACAGTCGAAACATATTACTACATCAATCAGCCACATAAATAGCCCAGCAGTCACAACATACGTTAGACAACAAGTCCATGTCAATCCATACATACATATATAAATTTCATTCAGTCAAGCACAATATACATTAAACTTTCAGTCCACACCCAAACACACAACATAACCATCATCCAAACTCAGTCCAGACATAACATTTCAGTTCATATAATCAATACGCCTTAATTCTTGTTATTGAGTCCAGTAGAAAGCCCCTTACTTTAACTTTATGCGATTTCTTCAATCGAACTAAGTCCAATAAACCAAATCCTAAAACATAAGCAAACATAAAATTAATAACTTTCTACATAATTTCGTTCACTCAATTCACCCCAAGTGTGAATTTGGCAACTTACCCAAGCCGATGGAAAATCGAACTCCACTTCAATCCTCTGGAAACATCAAGGATTCATTTCTTGATTCAATATGTACCTTCCAAAAATTTTAGCATATCAAGTTCAACGGTTAACATTTAACGATAGGCACTAAAACAACGGATCCCACACTTTAACCTTACCCAAATCTATCACCCAAAGGTCCACGGCAGGGCAGAAGCGGCGATCGAAGGAAAATCACGCAGTGATTGGAAGGGAACCGGTGCAGCTGTCTCACGCACGACGACAGGCGCAAAAGAGGAACGACAAACGATTGTTCGCGTGCGGCTTCAGCTCCGTTGAGGATGGTTGTTCACTCGCGGCTTTAGTTGAACAGAGAAGGGGAGACACGGTCGAACGGGTTTCGGCTTCAGGTGAACGGAGATGGGGAGATGCGGCTCGGTTCCAGGGCGGCGGCAGACGGAGACGCAAGGAGACAGCTCTGCCGGCAGCGTTCCTCAACTCTTGAAGCAGAGACGCGACGGCGCAGCGGCTGAAGGACGAAAATCGCGGCAGCGCTTGGGACCTTGTCGTCCGACGTTCGGCTTGCGCGACTCCAAGCTTCGAGCAACGTGGCTTCGGGGACAGAGACTCGAACGGCGACCAACCTTGAGGCGGCGGCGGCTAGGGTTTAGGGCAAGGAGAAGGAGAAGAAAAGAAAAAAAAAATGGAGGGGAAGAGGGGGTTGGACACACTGGGGAGAAAGGAGAAAGGGAAAGAGAAAAGAAGAGAAAAAGGAAAAAAAGAAAAAGAAAAAGAAAAAGATTAATTATTATTATTATTATTATTATTTTATTTATATTTTAAATAATAATAATAATAATAATATATAATGATTATTAGTATTATCTTTCCATTTTCCTCCTTACATTCTTTTCTTTCTTTCTAGAATTTTTTTTTTCTTTCCATACTAAGTAAAAATATAACACCCAAAATTTAAAATTTCCAAATAAAAGGCAAAAATTTGATTTTAAAATATATATATATATAATATATATATATATATATATATATATATATATATATAAAATAAATAAAAATAAGTAAATAAATAAATAAAAAATTTACCTTGGGATTTGGGGTGTTACAACATGGTTGATTTGTGGTACTTGATTTCTTAATCATTGGTTTGTAGAACTCGAGGAAATATAATTGACTTTGAGGCTTGAGAATAATTCAACTATTTCTTTTTCATTCGCTCATATCAGTTGGTCATTATTATGAAAGTATCATTATTGGAGAATTCACACTGGTTTTTTTTTTTTGTAGATTAGAGATATTTTATTGATAAAAAAATTCACATTGGCTTTTCTAACGACTTATCACTTTTTCTTTCCTAGCCTTTTGCTTTGATTTTTGATATAGGACTTAAACAATCAAGAAGCACATATGTTGTCAACAACTAATGGTTACTCCTTGTATGTATTTGTGGTGGATGAATGGTCTATTGTGGTATTTAGACCTCCCCCACCCGTTTCAAATTTGTGGCTAGGTTCTATATATTTTTTTGATAAATTTAGGATTTTTTAGGGGCTTGATATTTGTGTTTTGTTGGTTGAATTTTCTATGATTTATTAGTATTTCACAAGAAATTTTTATTTTGTTTTTAGTAGGTATTAATTTCTTAAGTTTTTTAGTTTTAGGATTTAATTTGACAAGGTTAATATCGAATTGACTATCAAGTAAAGAGTGAATATTAACTTACCTCTATAAATTAGAACAAACTATGTAAGTGTGATTTGTGATTAGTATGTTAGGGATCAAATTTTGTTTTCAAGCCTCTAACTATCTTGCTATTATGCTTCCAAGTGATAATTAACTCATTTTTAGCTGGTGCAGATTATGAAAAAAAAAAAGTTGAATGAGACATCAACAAGTTTGGTGGTTAATTCTATTCCTTTTAGATTGTTCCACCTAAAAAACTTTACAGGTTGGCGCTTCTAGCATGCCAGTTTTACATGTATTTGGCATATTTACTAGCTCAATAAGCACTTGGATGCCACAGAAGACATCATCAATCAGCTTGAACGAAGCCTATTGGAGATGGAAGATAAGTTCAATGATTTTATGCAACTGTTTGAGAAAGGTACCTAACAATATCTTAATTGATGTTTCTTAGTTCGGTACTTCTTGAAAATTTTAGGTTTCGAGGATTAATTAAATTTAGAAGCTTATGATTCTGAAAATCGAAACCATAGCTTTGCTTGTAGAAACTAAAAAGTTTGTTTTGGCCTTTGGTTTACTTTTTGATTCCAGGAACTAAGTTGGACTCTTAAGCCAAGTTTGGTAGAATCTGATTTGCAACTTTCTCCCTTGTTTTGGTTACATTAAATGTTAGCGAAGTGTTTATAATAAAATCTTGACATATAAAACGAATGTCTAATTAATATTAAGTAGGTCTTTAAAGTTTAAAGAACATACTTTTTCTGCATCTTTATGAACTATGGAAAAATCTTTTAAATTAAAATTCAGAATGCAGTCCTGTGTTCAACAAATGAAATAAAGTACCATAATTGGTTGAAATGAATTATTTCAAAACCAGTTAAATATCTTAAGTACGATAATTGGTTGAAATGAACTATTTCAAAACCAATTAAATATCTTAAAGGTATGAAATAATTCAGGTTAGTAAGATTGATAAAAGTAGAATACTAAGTCTTGTGCTTCAACATTTTTTCCTCTTCTTTCTTTTTTTTCCTTTGCCTCCTTCAGCAGTAAAGTATTTTGTGGTTGTTAGCTGTTGGTTTCTAATTCTTCTTTCTACATTTTTGTCTCAGTTCATTTTTGTTCTCTCTGACTTAACCTCATCTCTTTTGTTTGTTTATATCTAAGTACCACAGATAATAAAGTTTTTGCATTACCTTATTTTTAAATATTTACTAATTAGAAATAATGTAGCATCATATAATCTATCTATGATATTATTTTTCACAAGTCTATTTCCATAAATATTTTCATCCTGGCTTATTCTTGCCATGTTTTGTTGTGGTTACAGAACCAAGTTTTTTATAAAGAAATATCTAGCCAAATGTGGATGCTTATTTTAGGTAAATATACTTATGGAATCTCCATCCATATCACTCATTTATGTTTTCTGTGTTTGTAGGTAAATTGATTGGATTGTTTTACTACTTAGTCAACTTAGGAAAAACATGGCAACGTCTCCTGGTATGTTCTGCTGCTTCTACCCTTTACCTATTTTTATTATTTTGCCTTTATGACCATAGTTGCACATTATAGCCCGCATACGTACTTTTTTAATGAAAAGATAATATGCTTGAAGAACTAACTTCGTAAATTGAAACTTAATTCTTGATTTCTTATGCAGTCTAATGTTGAAACTCTTGCTCTTTTCTACATGCAGGAAAACACTTATTAAGGACATGTTATGAAAGAATCTAGAGCATAGACTAAATGTTAGCTTTTCCTCATAATTACATTTTATAGACTTTAAAATTTTTAATATTCGACATAGAGCTAGGTAAAACAATATCTTCATATGGTAGAAGTTTGGGCTATTGTAATTAAGTATGTAATGACTAAATATATGTATGGTTGAATGATATATGCAATTTGTTAAAGTATTAGTTCTTTGATGGAAAGTTTGGGTTGATCCAATTCTTTAATTAATATGTGTTGTTTAGCTTTGTGTAATCTCAAAGGCTTTACTTATATATGTGTGAATGGACTTCAAAATAGGTGCATTATAATTATATCATATGAATATTTCAAATTGTACAATTTTTCATTTGAAAGGAAAATAAAGTCTTGACATGCAAAACATGTCAAGAATAAACAAATTCTTGACGTTTATGAACTGTCAAGTATAATTTTATTTGACTCGTAAAAACTGTCAAACAAAAAACATCCTTATTCTTGACACTGGATTACTTGACGCGTAAAAAGCGTCAAGTAATCTCATATACTTGACGTTTTTTACCTGTCAAGTATAATTGTACTTGACGCTTAAAAACTGTCAAGTAAACTTCTTTTATTCTTGACACTGGATTACTTGACGCATTGAAAAGCGTCAAGTATTGCCAGTTTTATAGTAGTGAAATGATGAAAATAACTCAGCTAACATGAAAAAAATTACAAGCTAGCTTATTTATCAAGAATCTATCATAAATCCCAAACTACAAATAACACAAGAGCAAATGAACAGTAAGGAAATAATGGATTGAAAAGGTATAAACATACATTGTATTAAAGAATAAGGGCCTTCAACCACTATACAATATGAACACACACAATGAAAAGAAATACAAAAATAAAAAGAATAGAAATGACATTACAAGTTAGAGGAGATGGAAAATGAGATCTTCTTCAATCAGCCGTCAAGCTTTCACTCATGAACTGACTGGAGAAGAGACAAAGTTTCTTTATAGACGGTGGAAAGGCTATTCCTTCCCACCAACTCTCTAGGTACATGGGCACTATTTTGGCTACTGCAAGCATCATGTGGCCTATTTAGGCTTTTCTTACGGCTGGTCTATTCAGACGTCTAACGCCCCCCTTTTTTTTATGGTGATAGAGTCCTTTTTATATCTATATTTAGAGGGAAAATCTAATTTTATGAGCATGTCAGCGCCGAAAGCTACCTGTAATCAAGTCACATCAACTCCATCTACCACTTTTGTCTTCTAGCAAACATCCTCTCGCCTACTGATAAAGTTTTCTCATGTAATCTGAAGGTGAATTCCTCTGTGATTCGCTACATTCTTCTTTTGTTTTCAATCCTGCGTTTAGACATTCAAGATGGGGTAAAATAGGCATGGATGCTTAATTAACGTATATTTGTAAATATTTATGCATTTACAAAAGAAGCTACGGGTTTTTAAATACTTCGCTCGCCATTCTATCTAAAAGGTCATAATAACTTGTATTGCTATAAGTTATCATGACACAACAAGATTCAATGTGATTTCTGAGTTGTTATTTATTGTTAATTCTTTTATTTGTTTATTTACAAATTATGAATAATTGTTGCATGTGATTCGTCATAAACCCAAAAGAGTATCCTTGTAACAAATGTTTGTTTCTAAGTATTCCTTATAGGTAGATTATTTGTAAATCTTTCATCAATAGGAGAAAGGTTTTGTGGATAACTTACATAAATAGTTAATGTGATGTTTGTAAACTTTCTGCATGAAAAAGGTATTATGTCGATAAATTTGAAAGTATTCCTTCGTCAATGCTTAGTATATGATATTTTTATGACTGCGATATTATGTAAGGAAAATAAATTAAAAAGGTGAACCTTTCTGTTTTCCATTTGTAATGGTTGCATATCGAGAGAAGATAAAACCTATTGCGTTACCTCGATTGAGTATGAGTCCCAGGTAAGCGAGGGAAGATTCCCACGTCCCATAATGGGTTTGTTTAAAATCATTCAAGCGAATAGTGTTGTAGCGCTCGCTGAGAGGAAGATGTTGATGAGACGCTGGTGGAGTGTAACTCCCAGGTATAAAAATGTGAATGCAGCGAGACACTGCTAAATATTTCAAGTAACTTGCAAGATCCTAATGAAAGTGAATCTTAGGTCGGGAAAGGGGGATTCTTGAGTTTCAACATGAGCTTGTGATTTTGATTGTTGTACTAATTGGTTACTCATTGTCTTATTATTGATTGGTGGTGGTTATGTAATGTGCGCTAAATGTTCGCTGTAATGAACTTTACGTGTTGTGGCTTATTGTTTATTAATCTGTGGATTCCTTGTGATTTCCTAAATGGTTTTCTTCAAACTGTCACTCACTAAGTTGTTCCCTCCCCAGGTTGTCAGGCGTTCAAAGCAAGCGAAGCAGAGGTAAGGAAAGGAAGCCCTAAAGATTGTCTTCTAACCTAAGGTTGTGGGGTGAATGAGGTAAGGAAGAGAAAGAGAAGCTTTACACCTCTAAGCACTTACCTCGAGGAAGAAATTAAAGAGACAAGAGGGGTAAGGGACAGTAATAAAAGTGGAGGCCGAGTATCACTGCCAAGAGAGTTCTGCCTAGTCTCATCCATCGCGGTGTGAAGAGCTGCACCACAGTAGGAAAAAGAAGGACGACAAGAAGTCGGTTCTGACCTTGGTAGAGCAACAAGAGTTATATTTGCAATATCTAATTAACCTTATAAAAGTGTTAAGTTAATAAAGAAAAGCTATTCCTCTTAGTAGGTGTTCAGTGTGGTTGTGTTGAGCGTCTAAACGGCATGCCCCCACTTGGTTGCAAGAAGTAACTTTGGGTTGGAGTCTGAAAGGCAGTATCAGAACATAAGTTTCTAGGAAAGATTAAGCTGACCGTTGTTTGGTATAAGAGTAACTTTGTAAGTTGTTATGGTGGGAAAGGTTGAACTAAATCTTAAGCTATCCTTGTGGGAAGTAGTCAATATTATGCCAAGGAAGGGAAGAGGCATTGCCTTAAATGGCTATGCAGGCAGTAAAAAGATCGCGAAGTAATTTAGCATTGAAAGATTGAAGGCGTAGGAGCTGCAACTTTTGAAGGAACCATGAATCCAGCTATCGCGGAGAAGGGGCTGAGATTTATTGAGAAATTAATGGGGTAATGAATTGCCCTGAAGATAGAGAAGTGAAGCTGACTACGTTTTGTTGCAAAATAATGTTGAGGGTTGGTGGACTTTGTGTGTAGCAGAAGAAAGATAGATTTTGTTAGTTGGGGAGGATTCAGGAAAGAATTTCGAGAGAGGTTTTATCCTCGTTTGTTTATTAATGAAAAGAGAAAAGAATTTTTGATCTTTGAAGCAAGGTGATATAACTATTGCAGGGCACGAAAAGAAACTCAAAGCTCGCAAAGTATGTGATAGCCTTCATAATAGATGAAGAAGATAAGTGTAAAAGTTTTAAGGAAGTTTAAGGACAGGGCTCCAGTAATAGCACATACGAATTGGTCAAATTTTCTAAAATGGTTGAAGCAGCCATGCGAATAGAAAATTGTTTGGCTGAAGAGAGAGAAAGGAATTGGTAGAAGAAGAAATCAAGTTTGAAGGCGAGTGGAGACGAGGACAAGGAAAGTACCGAAGAAGTAAGCGAGCAGGTCAAGTCTTACTTTAGCCAAGGATCGCATTGGCCTGGAAATTAAAAGCAAGATGCGTTGAATGTAGAAGAAGGCACATAGAAGCTTGTAAACACAAAATTATTTGTTTCAAGAATGGTCAAATTGGACATTATATTAACTCGTGTGTGTTGCGTAATGATTGAGAAGTTGAAATGAACTAATTGATGAGGCTAAGAAAATGAAAAGTTTAAGTAGTTAGCTATTTTGTAGTATGGAAGCTTTTCTTTTAAGCCTTGCATTTAAGGATTGGTAGAAAAGCTACTACTTACTAAGCGTGGTTGCGTTCAAAGTTTATCATGCGGTGTGGTTGCGTTAATGGTCTACGCGGCGGAAGTGACTTTGGGGCGGGGCGTGACACTGCCATTGTACCAATTTTCACCACCAGCAGAAGTAATCATTCCTGTATGGTAAACTTCACTGGAAAGACTTATAAATAGGTGAAAATCTGGTTATTTCTAAGCTAGTTTTACCCTGAGCTCACTTGAGAAAGAATTCAAAGAAAATTCCAAGGTTTTAGAGAGCCAAAATGAGCTTGAATTCGACAAGAATTGCAAGGAAGTGCAAATGAGCTTTTGACTAAGAAGCTAGTTGAGTACCATTGTGACTGTGAGTGGTTCTTCTTATAAATCGTTTTCCAAAATGAAAAAGGTTTCTAAAATATGATTAAATCCTTACCATAATTCTTTGAGACCATGAACCATGTGATTTCTTTCATGCTTTTCAATTCATAAAATGCACATGATTTATAAATGAATTATATTTGTTATGGAAAAGAATGATGTTATGAGATAATGTGTATTTAAGAAATGCATAAGATTTAATAGAAGTTGAAATGATGGAATGTGATTATCTTTTGTACTCTATGCGATGAAATGCTTTGTCCTTATTCTATTATTGATGTGTGTTCTAGAATAGAATTGTAACGACCCAACTCCTTATACTAAGCTGAGGTCATTACTATCAAAACCAATAACAATTTTATTCATTCGAAAGAGAAAGAGGAAAACTAAGTTCTGAATAAATAATTTCCAATACTCATTTATAAATCAAAATTTGGAAAATAGAAATAAATGCTAGAAAACATATATTCCTAGTTCGGGCCCTATCTAACCTTTAAAGAAAATAAAGTCCCACTAGGTATCTGTTAACTTCCCATTAGGGCCCCGCAAAAAAGTACCCAAAATTATCGTGTTCTAAAAAACACACAATCTAGTGATACCGAAGGAACACATCTGTTCTGTCGGTGAACTTAGAGGAATATCTAAAATGATTACCATGACAAAATGATTACCTTTACCAGCAGTGAGAAGTGGTCTAATCCCAGAATGTCGCATGTCTATGCCCATTCCTTATCTTGAATTTATATTGGATTGAAAGGTCAAATCAATCGCCGACTTATTGATACAAGGACCACATAACCACTTCTTGGTAAAGTAAGCTCAAATCATTTAACTGTTCGCCGCATTGCATCCTCCCAGTGGAGGCCTTCCCTTGGGAAACCACATTAGAATGCCTATTTCCTCCTACACGATCGTTTAACCCCTTACACGATCATCTAACTTTTCTTGAGTCTCTTTGCATAAATTTCTTACAGCATGACATTCACTGCATAGGTAGTACGCACTCGGGGTCTCACATCAACCAATTTAGGATATAAATTACTTATCCTTTTTTTAATTCCTTGTTTTTAACTTCTCTCTCTTTTTTTCTTTTGATTTTATAATTTTTATTTTTGAAAATTAATACATTGTTTTAGGGTAAATAATTGAGCCATCAAGCAATTATTGGTGCATGATCAATTAAGTCATGCACACATGACAATAGTTTTCTATCTTCTGATTTTTCAAATTGTTCACTAACTTTCAATCATTAATTAACTGTAACGCCCTAAAGAGAGAGAAAAAAAAAAGGTAATAATAAAAATAATAAGATTTTATTATAAATTATTAAATATTATTATTTTATTATTATTATTATATTATTATTATTATTATTATTATTATTATTATTATTATTATTATTATTTTTAAATAAAGCAAAAGAAAAGGGGGGAAATTAAAAAAAAAATTT
>CM046888.1:20424496-20464615 GCA_025688845.1 Cucumis hystrix
AAATTTGGCAAATAATTAAGATTTGCCATTGAAAATGGAGGAAAAAAAATTGTTTGCGTTAGGTGGGAGTCGAACTCGGGTGGCTAAGGGGCGCGCGTGAGGAGATCGTGCCACGTGTCAAGCGGAGACAGGTTGAGATGGGAAGACACGGATTGAAGGTTCAAATGAGGTGATTAATTCGTGCGTTCTTTTGGGATCGAACTCGTGACCTCTTGGACGCGAGCGGATGCCTTAAACGACGTCGTTTTCGTCTTTAAAAATCAGGATAAAAATTTGCGTCTGGTGCGGTTCGAACTCCTAACCTTGAGGCTGGACGCACACGACTGAGGGGCTGCCACGTGTCAATCTTCTTCAATATTTACGAAAAATGCCCCTCATGATTAATTTGCCCGTTCTCTTTCGTTTAAGCTCCGATTTAGGTGATTTTCGTGTCATTGGGTTTGTATCGGAGTCTACTTCATATTCTGCATAAAAGTATAGAAATAATGAAAATTTGTATAAAGAATGCGAGAATAGGCTATCTTTAAAGGGTTCAATATTTGTCCCAACACGAAGCAAAACTGTGAAATGTTCCATTGAAAGGAAAAATCAGTTTTAGATCGGCCTCCAACTTACAACAAATGGACGAATGTCGACTTGACAAACTTCGACGCGTGGATTGGAAGGAAACGTGCGGCTGGAAGGAGACAGAGGCGGTCGGCTTCGCGGACGGAGACAGGCAGCGGCTGGGACGCATTTGCTGCGCGCGGCCGGTTGGGATTCGTTGGACTACTGAGACAGCGGCGTGCGGACGACAGCAGGCGGCAGAACCTGAAGATCTGGGCGGTGCGACTGGGTGTTTCGCGAAGGGTGAGGGTCGCGTCGGCTCGGGGCATGACGGATGGAGACGGACGGCTGGGCTTCGCCGGTCGGACGGAAGGAACAGGGGAGAGGCGCGTCAGCTTCAAATCCGCGGCTGGGACGACTCGCGAACAAGAAGTGGACGGCGGCCTGCGGCTGGGCTGGTTTCCGTCTTCGGTACACCGAATGGTGCGGCCAAATGGAGAAGCAGAGGTGGTTGGCGGCGGCGGCTAGGGCTGGGAGAAGGGAAGAAAAGAAAAGAAAAATGGAGGGGGGGGCTGGACGTGGGGAAGAGGGAAGCGTGGGGGGGGGGGCTGCCCCTTTTCTTTTTTTTTATTTTTATATTATTTAATAATAATAATAATAATAATAATAATATAATAATAATAATAAAAAAAAATATTTTATTATTAAAAATAAAATCTTATTATTTTTTATTTTTCCTTTTTTTTTTTCTTTAGGGCGTTACAAGCCCCCTTTTCCTTTCTCCTTTCCGTTCCGACGAAACCGAGCCGCGTCGCCACACCCTCCGCCGTCCGCTCCAGCCCGCGTCTCCCCTTCTCCGTTCAGCTAAAGTCGCGCGTGAACAGCCATTCTCAACGGAGCTGAAGCTGCGCGTGAACAACCGTTCATCGTTCCTCATTTGCGCCTGTCTTCGTGCGTGAGACTACTGCACCGGTTCCCTTCCAATCGCGGGTGATTTTCCTTCGATCGCCGCTTCTGCCTTGCTGTGGATTGTTAGGTGAAAAGATTTGGGTAAGGTTGAATTGTGGGCTTTGTGTTTTCGCATTTTGAAAATAAAAATGTGTATATGTTTTTTTTGATGTAATGTCGATTGATTGGTGGAAGTAACATTCTTGAAGGTATCGTTGAAGTGAGCACATCCTTGAATTTCCAATAGGTTGGGTTGGGTTCGTTCCTCCACTAACTAGGTAAGTGCTAAATTCACATGGGTGATTTAGATGCTTGGAGCTACTTGGAAAATATGTTGATTTCTGTTTGTTTATGTCTAGGTTGTAATTGTGGAAATTGCTCGATTGAAGAACTTGCATAAAAGTGAGGTAAGGGACTTTCTACTGGACTCAATAACAAGAATTAAGGTGAATTGACTATATGGATTGAAATGTTATATCTGGACTGAGTAGGGATGACGGTTATGATGTGTGTTTGGGTGTGAACTGAAAGTTTAACGTATATTGTGTTTGACTGAATGAAATTTATATATGTATCTATGGATTGACGTGGACTTGTTGTCTAGCGTATGTTGTGACTGTTGGGCTATTTATGTTGCTGACTGATGTAGTGATATGTTTTGACTGTCCTTAGGTGAAATTAGGATAATATGGTTGTTTGAGGTTAAAATGGGGAGCTTATGTGATAAGGGAATTTGACTGTATTGAGAATGATTGTTAAGATGTTTAGAATGGACTGAGGGGATAAATTATTAGTTTCCTAGTGGGTAGTTACCTTGCGGGTGTCCTAAGGGATTATCACCCTTTGTGCATCCTTCGGGAGCACTAGACTGATACGTGCATCCTTCGGGAGCACTAGACTGATATGTGCATCCTTCGGGAGCACTAGACTTATATGTGCATCTTACGGGATCACGAGACTGCGACTGTGCAGGGTACCCCATAGGAAGCTAATAATTTATTTTCCTCTAACGGGACCAGTAGTGGGTCTCTTACTGAGTATATTAATACTCACCCTTTTTATGTTTAACTTTTCAGGCAAAGGTAACACGAGGAGCAGACCG
The DNA here is from genome assembly GCA_025688845.1 of Cucumis hystrix. NCBI lineage: Eukaryota > Viridiplantae > Streptophyta > Magnoliopsida > Cucurbitales > Cucurbitaceae > Cucumis > Cucumis hystrix. Next base: position 20,427,093 of record CM046888.1, read on the forward strand.
ACGAGGGACAAGAAGGAATCGTGATTTGCCATATGGGACTGTCTTCTAATTGCTTCCGCTGACGGTTTGAAAATATTTTGATTGAACAAAGTTGACAAATAGTTAAAAATTTTGTAAACAGCATTTGAAATTTTGTATTTTGGAAATAGGGCCCGATTAAAATTTTCTTTCGTTTTTCTGACGGTTTCAACGAAAATTTTGCTATGTCTTTTGTCAACAAACGGTTTTGAGTAAACGTAACGACTTAGACAAGGTCGTTAAAGTCTGGGTCGTCACAGTTTAGACGCCAAAATGTTGGTCACCTTAAATATAAAAAGGTTAAATTATCTATATCGCATCAAGGTTGCTTGCATGGCTTAATTCCCTTACAATGTAAAGGCTTTCCTTCATTAGTCTTAATGCAAGTTCGTTCATAGTCCATTATCATTCCATTCCATTCTCTTACTACAGAATCCTTAGTGTAAATAATTAGATTAGTAGAGTTCTACTTTTATACAGTATAGAATTTATACCGCCTAGAATTAAAAGTAAAAGTTATAACTGTATTTGGTAGAAATTCCTTGTGTTCGACCTTGGACTTACCAGAAAACCTCTTTCTTTGGTTACACTTGGGCAAGGAAGAAGAAAACTTGTGCTAAATGTTAATCATTATGCAAGTAGGACATGCACTTCTTATCGCATAACTCTAACCTAGACGCAAGCTTAGTCGCATTATTGGAACCTCGCATGATATATCTACGAATGGATTTTTCATATCACATAATGCATAAATTAACGAACAAAAAAGGTTTTGGTGCCGTTCCTAGAGAATTTCTTTATCAAATTAGATATGATGTTTTACTTCGGTTTCAAGCAAACACTGAATTTATGTTGAATCGCGTGTTTACTTGAAGAACACGAGTATGAGTTTATGCGAAATGGTGAAGTCCGCGAGTATAGGCATGACCTAGAAATTGAGTGCATCTTTCAACGAAGAATATGAGGAACCTGGACGTATGCGGTTAAATCAACACAATGAAGATCTCTCAAACACACAGAGTGTAGGCTTTTGCATCCTCTTATATGGAGGATATTCATTAAAGTGACATAAACAAGGTGTCACACTCCAACTCAGTTTGCTCTATGCGATGAAATGGAGACATGACCACTTAGACAGTCTACACGATATTCTCCATGAAGTAACATGTCGAATGCCTAATAAGCAAAAATTAAAATGAAATTGGAAAGAAACTTTAACGCAAAATTCTAAACTTAGATAGATTGCAAGAACTTCATTGATATTTCAAATACAAGTACTTGTAGCGTTGCTTACAACATCTAGTACAAAACCATTACACATTGTTGAATTTATGTCCTAAAACTCGTAGTTTGTAGTTTAAAATTATATTTTATTCAATAAAGTGGTTAGTAAGGGCTTATTAGTGAAAATGGAATTATATAGTCTTGAATCCACTAATCTAAGGTCCCGAGACTATCTACTATAGACTTGAACTTTATGTATAAACATAAATGTAGATCAAGTTAAAGTATATAACGCAAACGGTCTATAGTGTATGCATAAGGTTGGACACCTTATTTTAGGGATATTATAGATGTGGCCCGCTTTGTAGTTAGTACAAACGATGTGATCCTGAATTGTTTATGTAGAGACATGAAAGTGGGGGAATTCTATGTAAAGAGTTTACATAAGACTGGAACTATGAAATAGTTATTTTTTAAGTTATAACATTGTTGACAATATAAAACTGACTATTTTGATTATTGATGACCTAGGTGACTTAATCTTAATCTTGAGGTACTATGAAATTCTGTTCAAATGAAATTATCTTTAAATCTGCATAGGTGATGGCAGCTCAACAACGCTGGTGATAACTTGTATAAATACAAGTTATTATAGTCTTTTAGGTATAATAATGTCCACTTATTTTATTAAAGCAAATTCACTCCTAAAGTCGTGCTATTTAGTTTAGTTGATATCCCTAACATAATGGCAAACACAAATTCAATATCTTCGGATTATTTATATTCCAAAATATTTATAAAAATTTGAATTTAAATACCTCAAAAATATAAGAATTTCACTTTTTTATATTTTCAGCCAATTTTACTTGTATAAAGGAAAATTCTTATCCGATAGGTACAGTGTATTTGTGTAGGTTAAAATGATGGAATATAACCCAGAATCACAGATACAATGTATTTGCAAATAATTCAGTTGTATAAAAATATTAAATAAATATTTATTTTCGGGATGGATCTGATTGAATCAACTACCAGATTTTCGTGTTTGTAGGTTTCAAATAAACTAATTAACAATTTATTTAGTTGTGGTTGTTAAAATTAAAATTGTATCTTACCCCTATAATTATGATGCATTTAATGTATATATGATTATTCTAAGAAAATTTTGATATTTCCCATTTACTCGTGGTACTTGATTCATTTTCCTAAACTTTTCATATTTCTAATAACAATTTATTTAACATAATAATAAATTAAAATTAAAATTGTATCTTAACCCTATAATTATGATGCATTTAATAGGATTATTCTAAGAACATTTTGATCTCCTCTATCATCGTGCTACTTGATTGATTTTCCTAAAACGATATCAAACATAATTTCAAAATTTTAGGATTATCTTGTTAATATCCCTTATCTATTTTCCATGATTTTTTGGAAGAGACCAAAGAGGATAGAAGACGGAAAGGGAGAATACAAGGTATGTGGTTGATGTTTGATATCGAATACAATGTATTTGGATGTAATTACACTGTATCTGTCCTAAAAATCAAGTGGATATATTGTTGCTATAATTTAAAAGAATAATTAAATAATAAAAAAAATTATATTCACAACTGTATCTATATATAAACTACAATTAAAACCTAAAAAGATATTACACTTTACATTTTTTCTTTCTGACCTTTACAAAATTTCAGAGATCGCCTGAATGTGCGTGCAACAATTGAGAAGTATAATTGTGTTGAGAATAAAATTTCTTGAGAAGTAGAGCTCAAACGAGTGAAGAAGAAAATCTCTTGAGGAAGCTCACCTTTGCGCCAAACGAAAAAGAATCTATAATCGGTTTGATGAAGAATATGGTTATAATCGATTTGGTGAAGAAGATGGTCGGCAAGAAGAAAATCCTTTGATTTGCGTTGAATGTATGAAGACTTTGAAGGTTTTGAGGAAGACGAAGCTTGAAGCTCCAATATTTTCTGCAATTGATCGAATACTGGAATCTAGGAAGGTGGAAGATAGTGAAGCTGGATTCTTTTCGGCTTTGAATACCTAAACGTGCACAATTTCAACAATGATGTGTTATTTAATTACAGTGTATTTGGGTTTTAGGTAAACAATTGTATTTAGGACTGTTTTTGAATTGGCTAGGGGCATTTGAGACATTGTTTCATTTATTTATTTTTCAGATTTTTCACTTTTGCTACTAACAATTTAAAAATAAATTTGCTATTTTCCAAAAGTAAAAGTCATAATTTGCTATTCTTCTTAACCGCCCAATTTTTTTTAAACAAATTGTACTTACATTGAAATTCTAAATATTTTATGTAACAAGCTAAAGTTAATATTGTTTAAATTAATAATAATAACGGTTTTTTTTTAGGATTATTGTAAGTCTTAAGCTCTCCTAAGGCCTTCTTGATGACAAAGGTTTAGGGTTCCCCTATACCAATATACTTTTTAAAACGTTGCAAACAAAAGTTGAACTTTCAGCAGAACACAATGAACATATGAGCAAAATACTATGGACTTATTGGTCGTACGAATAATAACTTTTGCTCAAAGAACCGTTGCAGCTAATTGTATGAAAAACGAAAAGTACTATGATTGCACAGTGATCAAGATCAGCTTATTTAATAAAGAAAACCGACAACTCTAAAAGATTCCATAATTAAGGAAAGAATTCGTAGACAAATTTTCTAATGTTAAAACTGGAATGTTAAGACTATATGCAAGACCATTGGCCAAACCACGTATTGCCTTCGAAATTATATATTGCCAACGTAATCTTCAACAGTTGGATGCACCATATTTCTTTTCTTTTTTTTTTCATTCTCCACTAGTTTTAGTTTCAGTGTCTCTTTTGTTTGAGGTGGGAATTAACCTTTTCATCATCACATTTTATCGAGGGAGTAAGCTTTGGAATGAACTAGAGTTTCATTTACAAACTATTGCATTTCCATTTTTCTTCATATTCAACCAAAACCCATCTCTCAAATTTGATCAAATTCTCTAATGAAATTACAATCTTCCCTTGATTTGAAGCATTAAAGATGAAACCTCAGATGAGTTCTCTCTTTGGAATTGACTGATAGTCTATACATGGCAGAACTATAGTGAGAGAGATTCAATTGAAGACAATTGTTTATCCATGTCAAAATTTCATTATTGAAGATGGAGGAGAGGTCACAACTAGAGCTTTCCATTGTGATTGGTTTATTTTTTATAAAAAAATATGGAAATGGAAATGGAAGAAAGACGGAGAGAGACTAGAGATGAACCTTTTAAAACTATTCTTTAAAACTCAAGATAAAATTGGCCAATTTGAAACTTCAGATACTAAATGCTCCTATTGTCTAAAACTCTAGGACTAATTAAAAAGGTATTTTTCTCTAAAAGATATTGATATACAATAAGATACTATTGATATCATCGGCTCCATCCACATCGCTATTATTTGGTACATCCAATAAGGCAATATTAATTTCCTTATTGACATGTCAAAATATCTTTCTAGATAAAAACAAAATAATATATAACTTATCAACAAAAATGTGTTGTAGCTTATGCAATTCTTTAATTTGAATTTAAGTGATAAGAATTTGAACCAAGCAAAATATCTATGAAAAATAGCCTATAAATAAGTCTGCTTTAAAATCACAAAGTGTCTCGCCCATAGTTCAAACTCTCAAGTCAATAACATAAACATCTTTCTATTTAGCAAGAGGATTATTCCAAATACCTTTTCTATTTTTCTTTTCTACTTTGAAAAATTAGAAATCATGCCTTCTCAAGTTTCAAATTTTCCTGCTTCCATTATGAAAACCAATGATATTCCTGTTGTTAAGCGTTCTCTTGCAAATTTTCATCCTACTATTTGGAAGGAACATTTTCTTTCATTCACATTTGATGATGCATTGGTAAAAGTTATTTTATTGCCTTATTTTAATTTAATTACTCGCCATTTATTGTTTGTGCTTAAATTTAATTCAATACTTTTATATTTTTAATACATTTGCTTCTTTTTTTGTTTTAATTTCAGAAAGTAGATGGTGGCATGAAAGAAAGAATTGAAAAGTTGAAAGAAGAAATAAGGATTATGGTGATTGCTTCTGTGGAAAACCCATTGGTAAAGCTAAATTTGGTTGATTCAATCCAACGGCTGGGAGTATCTTATCATTTTGAAGATGAGATTGATCAATTCTTAGAACACATATATGTGTCTTATAATAATTCCCTTTTATTGAGTAACAAAGATAGTGAAGATGATGATCTTCATATTACTGCTCTTCTATTTCGACTTCTCAGGCAACAAGGTTATAGAATTTCATGTGGTGAGTTAAATACACAAATATAATTGTTTTCTTATTTTTAGTTTTAAACATTATTCAAGGTCAAGTGCAAAGAGTTAGAAACTTCCAAAATTAAGCATTTTTTAAATTCAATCAACTTAAGAACTGATCATGCGTTCTTTTTTCACTCTTAATTTTAATTAAAAACAGATATATTTCTGAAGTTCATGGACAACAATGGAAAATTTAAAGAGTCATTGGTTGTGGATGAAAGAGGAATATTGAGCCTATATGAAGCATCACATATGAGGGGGCATGGAGAAGCTTTGCTTGAGGAAGCTCTTGAATTTACAACCACACATCTTAAAGCATATATTCATCTTTACTCAAATATTAATCCAAACTTTGCATCTGAAGTTAGTAATGCATTGAAATTGCCTATTAGAAAATGTGTTCCAAGAATCAAGGCAAGAGAGTATTTTGAAATTTACCAGCAACATCCTTCTCACAATGAGACTTTGCTTACATTCTCAAAATTGGACTTCAACATCTTACAAAAACTTCACCAAAAGGAGATAGCTGAAATCTGCAGGTACAAAACTAACTTTGATCATTATTCATCATTATTCATGTTTATCCTTGAGGGAAGTTAGTTTCAAAGATATCTTTATTCATAATTCTATTTTCACTCTCACAGTGGTTTGTCCTCCTTGAGAAGTTTACGTGGAACCAATATTCTCACAAATTATATTAGAATTATTTCTTAAAAAGATAACTTCTTAAATGATTAATAATATCCACTTTTGTGTCTTACGGTGTTTACAATCGATTTTGAAATCTTACAATTCACCTCTGTCTTGATGGAAATAATTACTGTAGGTGGTGGAAGGATTTGAACGTTTCAACAAACTTTCCGTTTGCGAGGGATCGAATTGTGGAGTGTTACTTTTGGATATTGAGTATATATTTTGAACCTCATTTCAAGTTTGGAAGGAAAATATTGACTAAAGTGATTGCTATGACCTCAATTATGGATGATATATATGATGCTTATGGAACATTTGAAGAACTCCAACTTTTCACCTTAGCAATCAAAAGGTTACTTTCTTAGCCTCGGATCATTGCTAAAATATATCTGTACGAGAAGGTTTTATATAATTAAGATCTATAATTTTTTAGATGGAACCTGAACATGGTCAATCTACTTCCCGAGTACATGAAAGTTTATTATACAACTCTGCTTGATCTTTTTGAAGAGATGGATAAAGAGATAGTCAATGATGGAATATCCTATCGCTCTCGCTTTGCATAAGAAGCTGTAAGGATTCTCTTTCTTCTAATAGTTTTTTCTATTGATATCACTAATAATAATGCTATGTTTCTTATATGTATAACAAGTTTTAACTTTTTTTATGTGAATAGATGAAAAGACAAGCTGAATCCTATTTCAAAGAAGCTGAATGGCTAAACAAAAATTATAAACCAAAATATGGAGAATACATGGAAGTGGCTTTAGCTAGTTCAGGTTATGAATTACTTTCAACTATTTCATTTGTTTGCATGGGTGACATTGCAACAAAGGAAGTATTTGATTGGCTTTTTGATTGTCCCAAAATTCTTAAATCCTCAACCACCATTTCTAGACTCATGGATGATGTTGTCTCCTACAAGGTATGTGTCACTCTCTCTACATCAAATAAGTCAAAATATTTTAAAACTGATGTATTATTTACTTCTTTTCTTTTTTATTTTTAGTTTGAGAAAGAAAGAGAACATGTTGTTTCTGCGGTTGAATGTTACATGAACAATCATGGACGCTCAGAAGATGAAACGTGTGCTGAGTTACTTAAGCAAGTAGAAGATGCATGGAAGACAATAAATGAATGTTGCCTTCATCCAATGACTGTTCCAATGCCATTTTTAATTTGTGTATTAAATCTCACAAGAGTTATGGCTCTCCTTTATTCTCACGAAGATGGATATACAAATTCTAAGGGTAGGACTAAACTTCTTATTCAGTCTCTACTTATTGATCCATTGCATTTGTAATTGGTGTCTATGTGCTATCATAAATAAATTTTACTATATTTTTAATTATTTAAAAATGTTGTTAGGTATTTAATTATCAAAATTCGAAACTGTTTTCTCATTCTTAAGATGAGCAGATCTGGCTGCTCTTTTCTTTATATCTAGATGTTATTTTTCTTTTTATGGAATAGTTATTTTTCTTTTTATGGAATAGTTAGATGTTAGGAATTGTGGAGTACAAAACGCCAAATTGGAATAGTTAGATGTTAGGAATTGTGGAGTACAAAACGCCAAATCCATTTTTTTTCCTTCTTGCTTAATCCTTAAGCAAGCTTTTAATGAAACAGTTGACGAAGGTGGGTTTATATGAAAATAAGAAAGCATGATGCTGGATTTTTTTAAAAAATAATCGGCTTTTTTTGGTGATTTAGGCTTCCACTCCTTAGGGTGAATTCTTTCCAAAGGAAGGAATTTAATTGGTAAAACTCGAGGTTTGTAATAATGGAAAAAATTGTGTGGCGGTGGAACTCATCTTTAGAAAAGAAAAAGTGAAATTGTGAAGCTTTATTTCTGCTCCTGAAGAAGAAAAAATGTTGATGCTCCATGGACATCTCTCTGGCGAGACTGGATATGTTTGTAGAGTTTGAGACGTTGATGCTCCAGCAAACTAAAATGCTGAAGATATTCACCGCATTTTAGTTTGTGGCCGACTGTATTTGTCCTCATGGATCGAGGATTTCTCTTATTTTATTAAGTTACCGAAATAGTTTTTGTTTGGGTTAATTTTTAAGGAGATTTATAAGTATGTTTTAAGAGATTCTTTTCAATCTCCATTACAGAAGAATCTGCAATTACAGAAGACTAAACGTATATCGAACAAGTATATGCAGAACACTTTCACTCAAACTTTATTCATCAAGGTGGAGAGGTATTTGAAGTGATATTTACAAGGGTGGTTGGCAACAAGAAAGTAACATAAAATGAAACTAACTACTTTAATAGTATTTATCTTTATAACACTCTAATACTCCCCTCAAGATGGAGAGTATATATCTCTAGCTCCCATCTTGTATAAGTGGAGAGATAAGGTCGTGGTATTAAGGGGTTTTGTAAGAGCATCAGCTAGCTGATTGGAAGAGCGTATGGGTAGTAGCTTGATAGATCCATCAACAACTCTGTCTCGGACAAAATGACAATCAAGTTCTATGTGTTTGGTTCTCTCATGGAACATAGGATTGTGAGCAATGTAAATAGCAGCCTGATTGTCACAGAAAACAGTGGTTGGTGAGCTAATGTAGTAAGTTCATTGAGAAGACTTTGAAGCCATATGATTTCACATGAAACAATAGCTAGTATGCGATACTCTGGCTGATGACAGTGAAACGGTCTGTTGTTTCTTTGATTCCACAATATTAGAGATTCTCCAAGGAAAACACAGAACCCTGTAACTAAACGTCGAGTGTCTGGGCATGATCCCCAATGAATCAACAAAGACTTTCAAGGAGAGATCATCTGTTTTAGCCATGAAAATACCTTGGCCAGGTGAACCTTTGATTTCAAAAAATGATTCACAACATCCATATGTGTCTTGTTGGGATGAGCCATGAATTGGCTGAGTTTATGGATTGCAAACGTTATGTCAGGTCTAGAAATAGTCAAGTATAATACTCTTCCCACCAATCTCTGATAAGCGATTGGGTCTTTGAGGACTTCTTTCACGTTGGGATCCATGGGCACTGCAGTTGGTTTAGCACCAAGTAAACCAGCTTCCTTTAGCAAATGCAGGGCATAATGTCTTTGTGACATAAATACAACATTTGAAGAACGAGCCAGCTCAAGTCCAAGAAAAAATTTGAGAGAACCCAAGTCTTTAAGCAGGAATTTACGATTAAGTACTCCTTGTAGACCTCTAATAAGTTCAATATTTGCTACAGTAATTATAATATCATCAACATAGAAAAGTAATGCAATGAGTGCCCTGACCCTTTGTAAATAGAGAATAATATGCCTTTGATTGTTGGAAGCCTAAGGAAATGAGGAACAGTGAAAACTTGGCAAACCATTGACGAGATGCTTGTTTTAATCCATAGATAGATTTATGTAATTTGCACACCATTTTGAATGGTAGTATTTGGTTTATAGCCAAGCGGTAAATCCATATAGACTTCTTCAAATAAATCTCCATGGAGGAAGGCATTATTCAGGTATATATAATACATTCTTCAGCTATATGAATTCAAACAATTCAACCAGCAGTTTTAACTTCAAATACTTGTTTGTTAGGCAATCGAATAGTTGTGGAGCACGATTCAATAGATGTAAGGAAAGATTTGCAGCAAGAAATATGAGTGGATGCTCCAGAGTCAATTATCCATAGAGGAAATGAACAAGTGGTACCTGCTATATGTGAGGTAGTTGTTTGAGTAGAACCACTGATCTGGGCCTGGAGCTGATTGAGAAGATTTTGACATTGCATCAAAGATTCTGCAGTGCTGGTTGCATTTACCAACTTATTGGATTGTGCAACGGTTTGAGATGTGTTTTCATCATTTTGAGTTGCTACTGAGTTAGCCACATTATTGGTTCGCTGCTCTTTTGTCTTATATCCGGAAAGATAACCATAAAGCTTGTAACATTTATCTACTATATGTCCAGGTATGTTACAATGTGTGCATACTCTGCCTTTCCTCTACCGATTGGAAGAACCATTCTTAGATGGATTTGAAGCTACTGCAAAGGCCATGGCTGAGCTTGTGGAAGAAAAAGATCCAATTGATCTTTGTTGTTCTTCTTGACGAAGGAGAGAAAATGATCGGCTTATTGAAGGAAGAGGCTCCATAAAGAGGAGTTGTGCTTGAGCTGGAGAGAAATTCTCATTTAGTCCCATGAGGAAATCCATAAGGTATTCCATCTGAAAGAACTCTCCCATTTCTTTTACACAGTCACAGTTGCAAGCTCCACGGGTACAAGCGGGTCTATAAGTATTCAATTCATCAATGAGAGTTTTGAATTTAGTAAAATACATACCAATGGAATCCTGGTTTTGTGCTAAAGTCGCCAGTGATCGCTTTAACTGGAATATTATTCTTGGTGCATTTTTCTTCTGAAATCTCTCCTTGAGGTCAATCGAAATGGTTCTTGCTGAATCTGAGAACAAAATGCTTGCTGAGATGGGCTTAGAAACAGAGTTCAATATCCAGGAAATAACAATATTGTTATTTCTAATCCAAGCTGGAAGAAGATCTCTGATTGGTCGAGTAATGGTTCCATCAATGAAACCAATTTGGTTCTTCACTGAAAGACCAATGGTCATTGCTAGGCTCCAAGAAACATAGTTATCTTCGGTTAACTACTTTGTGACTAACACCAAATTCGTATTGTCACTGTGATGAAGAAAGTAAGGATTTAAATAACCTTGGCTTTGATCTGAATAATTTTGAGTGGATGTATCGGTTTGACTAGAATGAAGGTTTTCTTGGTTTTTCGATCGGTTCTGTGAAGGACTGGTGGCTGGGGTTGTCATTATGACAGTGAATTTTAGCAGAAGTTGGAAAGGAATTTTAGGAGAAAAGGAAGATGCTATGATACCATATCATACAAGTATATGCAAAACACTTTCACTCAAACTTATTCATCAAGGTGGAGAGGTATTTGTATAGTGACATTTACAAGGGTGGTTGGCAACAAGAAAGTAACAGAAAATAGTAGACAATAAAACAAACTACTTTAAGAGTATTTATCTTTATAACAGTCTAATAAACGTAGTCCAATTTTGGGAGTAAACGAGTATATTTTTTTGGTGTCATTCTCTTTCCCTTTCGTTTTTCTATTTGTTATTTTATGATCAATTATTTGTTTGACTCTAAATTATTAAGCGTGAGAGTTTGAAATATAATTTAGTTTATTCTATATTATATTTTTTTTGTATCTTAGCATAAATTCCATGCAATAAAGAAGGTGAGAAATGAAAATGAAAATAATTAAAGAGAAGACGAAGGACAAAGAAGAGAGGAAAAAGAATAGGTTGAAGACAGACATTCACAGTGTGATGATGAAGGTGGATGAGGAGGAAGAAAGATAGTGAAAAGGAAAAGAAATAAATATATATTTTTTTGCCTTAATTATAAGTGAACCACACAAAAAGTATAAGTAATAATTGGTACAACTTTTTGCACTTATATCTCTATGCATCCCTTGAATTATCTAAAATTATTTAAAAATATAAGTATGTCGTGTGACAACTTGCGATTCAATACACGTAACATTTAAACACTTTTTATGATAAAATTAATTTTTTTGTTACCATCAAAAACTTAAAATTAAAAGATAATTATATTTTAGCCCCACCAGCTTAAAATAATAATAAAAGATTATCCAAAAAACATTAGGTAAGCGAGAAACTTGAGAAACTTAACCAAAGATCAAAGTGTAAATGAAAGAAACTAAAAATGAGATCAAAACTCAACGACTCATATGAAAGAAAACTCAACGTCAAAAAATGTATTCATTGGAAAAGAACAAAAAAAGATTTAAAGAAAAGATCTAAATCTACTAGGGAATTTCATAAATATTCAAATCATTTTTTTATTTATATTATACTAAATTAATTATGTAAATAACAATTTTCTTATTTGGCCTATTAATTAAGGTATAAATTTATTATGGAAATTAATTAGAAGTATTTTATTAATTAAATATAAAATGAAATCTTTTTTAATATGGAATTATTTAATGATTAAAAATAACAATATATCATTATTTGCATTACCCTTGAACATTGTGAGATAAAAATTCTAGCGCCAGTGAAGATTTCGTCTTCTTCATAATTCAATTTCGATCGTTTCTTCCATCAATTTCATTGTTATCAATATCGTTCTTCAATTTGGTTCTTTAGTTTATTTTGAAATTTCGTTTTATATACAACTTTCGGTTAGTTGTCTTCCGCCATTACTTTCTTTTTCTTTCAATTTCAATCAATTACTTTCATTTTCCTTTTCTTCAAATTTCGTACTTTACCGAGATTTTGCTTACACATATATACCACTTCATATATACAATATGACATATGTATTCTTTCTTCTTTCATTTCATAGCATATTTTTTTTTTCTTCAAAAATTTGTTCTTTCTTTTCCAGTTTCGTAGCATATATTTCGGTCATGTCCCTCCTATTTTGTTTAATTTTTTATTGTTCAGCTCATCTTTATGTTATGTTCGACATATAATTTTTATTAAATGTCTCGTCATTCGTATATACTATGGTATACCACTGAATAATAAATTTATGTTATGTGATTTGTAGCATACATACTACTGCATATATTCAATAATACATACACATATTCTTTTTCATGTTCTGTGATTTTTCTTACGGCATATATATACCAATATATACATATATTATATATACATTCAATATTTTTTTATATTTCTTACATATATGCTACTGAAATTCATTTATGTTTTGTTATTTGTTACATATATATCACTACATATATTCAATAATACATTACATATTTTTTTTTATGTTATGCGTTTTTTTCTTACTGCATTTAACATGGATTATGTATCCGATCAGTATTTTTTTTTAATTCTTACATATATACTACTGCATAATACATATATCTTATGTGATTTGTCACAAATATACACTACTTCATATATTCAATAATACATAAATGATATTATCTTCGATATACTCAATATACCATAGTGTATTTCGAATACAAAATATAAATTCTTACTAACCTTAAATGAACAATACATACTATAATATACTCGTAATCACTATTGTTTTAAACATAACTTATTATTTATTACATATAAATTGAATATTTAAAATAAAATACATAAATCAGTTTAACAAATTGATAGCATAACCTTTCATTCATAAAATATACAATGTATTGTTTCATATATACTATTCATAAACCAATTTAACAGTCAACCATTTTTTTCATACAATTCCTTGGATCTTCAATCTTTCATCAAATTTCCTACATTCACTACAACAAAAATGGTCTACGACGACATCTATTTTCTGTCGCGAATAAAATCTGTGACAGTTATTTACAGTCACAGAAGCGAGAGTCAGAAAAGTTCTTCCATGATAGTTTTCGAAAACTGTCGCAATAAATTTTTTCATGACAAAAAATAAATGTCATTAATTACTATTTTATGACAATAAATAACTATCATATTTTATATTATGACAACAAATAACTGTCATCATTTGCGTATTAACAACAGTTTAAAAAATGTTGCAAATTTGTTTATTATGACATTTTTTAAATGTCAAGGATATGTCAATCGTGACAGTTTTTTTAAAAATAAATGTCATTGTTTTGCTATTGACGACATTTTTTTCCTGTCAAATATAAGCAATCGTGACAGTTTTTTTATAAAAAAAATGTCCTTGTTTTAGTATTGACGACAATTATCGAGTGTAACGAATTCATATATTATGACATTTATTTTCTGTTGCAAATTCCTCAATTACTACCGTTTTTTCCTGTTCTCCTTGTCGCTCCGACATTACACGAACCATTTGAATGACAATAATGTTATAATACATAACATCCATATAGAAACAAATGGTCGACACTTTAATATATATACGCTATAATACACTTTGTAATATTCGTACATTTCCAATCAAGTTTGAAAAATTTACAAGTATGGAATTACAGCTCTTAATCAAAACCAATGTAAATACCATCATAATACATATAACATGATTTTCTGTACAAGCATAAACAACCAACCGATAATCCTTCACCTCTGAAAATATTCTTTGTTGCTTGAACCATGGTCAAATCCTTCATTTCTAAAAACAGCCAGTGTATTTTGATGACCCTGATTAGCTTCTTTGAAGGAAATTTCATGAAATTTGTCGGCTCCATTAGAACCTACACAAAGACAACATGAATATAAGCATACATCGCAGGACAAGAGAGTACAACTCGCTTAAAGAGAGTACAACATGAATATAGCAGACAGTCACAGAAAATTTAAGAAAGTAAACTAAAAGGATAGTGTCGAATGGTTGGTGGATATAATGGAAAGAAGTAAAAGAACTGAAATACGAATTCGTTATGGATTAGCTATAAAGTATAATATGAACAAACCAGGTTCCATATTAGATCCTCCATGCTTTAGAAAACTAGGTTCCCCCAGTACATCAGTTTGCATCACTCTACAAAACATTATCTAGATCTAAAAAAATAACAAAAAAGAAATATACAACAATGAAATCAATTCATACAAATTTTTATACACATATAAAACAAAATCTCATTTTAGAGCATGACTAAAGAACATTACTTATAAGAAGGTTCTACTTAAAGCTATTTAAAGGTAATTAAGGAACATTACAATTAATGTAATATTGAAAAAAAACAATAGTGAGATTATAGAAGAATAACTAGAGTGTCCGAACACTATAAGACCATCTCCTATAAGCAAATCTAACTCAGAACATGTAATTACTTACAGTAAAAATCAGTTTTTAAAATTGAAAATGTTGCTAGATTGCATCTCAACGAATCAAAGTGCGAGATTATTCAATAACAAACCACATAAGATAACATAGCAATACATTGTCAAACAAAAACCACAGTGCAGCTGCATTTAGCAAACCTTCACATAAACCAAACGCAAAAATGACTAGAACCAAAAAGATATCAACTTCAAAGTAGAACCATGGAACAAAGTCCAATGTGAAAATGTACAAAACTATTCAAAATCAGATATAATAATTAGGGTTAAGAAGAAACAAAGAGTGAAGGAGAAAGAAAGAACCCGTACTTTCCTTGCGGCTACTGCAACTGCACAAGGTGGATGAAAACATGGTGGGATTTGGAAACCGTTGCCCAATTGAGTGCAATATTCTGTAAATATAATGTACAGTGTGGACTGGTTTTAGTTAAGAAATATATAACTTGTGCCTAAATGATAAAATTATAAACATATAGAATACATATATATTTCAAAAGAAAGATGTGATTAAAGTACATACCAAAAGATAGACAATGACCAATTGGTCTAAAGTTTTACTAATGTGGCTTCAGTGAACTATACCTTGAGGATAAACCCAATGAAAAACGAATCAAAGTATATGGCAAATCCCAACAGAAAATCAACAAATGATAAAAGAAAATGTATATTTTTTCTCCTAGTAGTAAGAACACTAAAATCATGAAATAATTGGCATGTAATCTGGCAATTTGGAGCTCATAATGTAATATTTTGCCTAGATCAATTAAACATGAGTCATATATGTGAAATTTGTATAATATTGGCAACTGATCTTAGAGATTGAGAACTAGCAAGGTCACCTCAATGATTGTCACTAAACCCAAACTGTGCTATCAACATCAAAGCATACTGCATTTGCACTTCTCCACCGTTCCAACACCTTCGATATTTTAAGAGTAAAGTTTAACATCACTAACCAAAAAAGAGATATGAAATAATATTTACCAAAATTGGGTTAATGAACTAAGTGGCAATCTAAGAAAAGATATCAACCAAATACTTAACAAGTGGAAGAGAGAAAGATAAGATAATTACATTGTTGCAATGGAGATATGCTACAAAAAGGGTCGTATAGAAAGAGATATGCAGTCATTGATGGAGATTTAGGAGAAAATTTATATGATATATTGCTTATAAATAGAAATGTTATATGCTTAAAAACCTGTTTGCTACAACAATGGCTCTTGCTCAAAATTTATCATTCGTGCATAATAAGATGGTACTATTACAAAATTTTTCACAACAACTTCAAGTCATTTCTAGTATGTACACTTTAGGATGAAAATATAAAGTGCAAGTCTCATACATAAATATATTCCAAATACTATTTTCCTCACCTCCTCAAAAAATTTTTCTTCTATATATATCTAGGATCGAATAATATGCAAACTAGCTCAAATTTTCCATTCTATGCTTATAGATATTCATAAAAAGGATAACACAAGGGACATTTCAATATATTAAACAGTAAAAAGAAACCTATCTAAACAAGGGCTCCATAAACTTTTATACTGTCAAATGATATTAAACAAATTGGTTAGACTTATGCCTCAATAGTTATGCAAAAAGAAGATGAACATTTTAGTGTTACCAAGTCTTTGTGAGTTGGACATTAGATATGTATTGAAGAACATTTTGGTAAGCTAATAAACAATAGACACATACATATCTGAGATAAATACTAGAACTTTGGAGAGTGAAGAACATTTTGGTAAGCTAATAAACAATAGACACATACATATCTGAGACAAATACAAGAACTTTGGAGAGTGAAATACACTCAACTCATTTCTCAAGGCATGAGCTCATTGACTTTTCTAGTATTATGTTTTGTATATCACTATTATTGTTGTTTCATTTTGTCTGATAATTTGCTAGGCTCCAAAAATCAATGACTTCATTACCTTCAACAAATAAAGGTTCACAAAGTCCAAGTATAAGTACTAACTCCAATTGTAAGCCCAATTTCAAGTCTAACCCCACACTCAACTCCACTTTAAAACCCAATTTCAACTCCATGCTCTTCCATTGATGACAATTTGATTGTTGATTATTATGTTGTTCTTGGTGAAAGTATTGAAAGGATCTTTAAAGAAGATATTGACATTGGTTGTCTTGAGATCACCCCCAAGTTGTAAACTCAAGGTAAAGTTCCTTCGAGACCGGGGCAACTTTGTTATGAGTTTCAAAATTAGGGTGATACATTTAGGTTTAATAGCAAATGTCTTACCTCACAAATATCATACTTCTCTCTGTCTAAGAGGATTAGGACCATTATTGCATATTGATTTCCAACACCAACAAAAAGAAATAGAATTCACAACTATAATAAGGCCAAAACAATTGCTTAAATTGATGGTTTATCAGAGCTTCCTATAAATCAAGATAAGTTCATTAGCAACATAAAGAGTTTATTTCTTCCTCATAGTGAAAACGTTCATAATTTTTTTAATCTTCAATCATTAGTAAATCAAGAGAAACCAAATTACAACAATTTAGTAATGAGTTAGATAACAAGTACTTGTGTTCAAGTTTATATATATAGTTTGTTTATGCTATAACTATCATGCAATTACGATACAACTCAATAGCACCCATAAACAAAAGATCAATAGAAAAATCAAAAGTACTCAAATTCACTTGGGAAATGCATAGACAAACAAAAAGACCCTACACACCATCAAAGTTTAAAATCTCACATTTCATTTTTCATTCTCTTTTTCTCAAAGCTTCAGCCCATAGCCATGAAATCTCCCTTGGCCTTGATTTCCTAATTTGAACGAACAAAAATCAATTAAAAATCAACCAAATGCTTCATTGAGGCATTTCATCAAACACATTGTAAGCTACCAAAATGCTTCATCACATAGCCAACCATAAAGAAAAAATGTAGATTCAAATTAGAAAAATGATTGTAAACAACAATATTGAATAGGATGGTAGACAAAACAAACACATATCTCCTATAAAAGCAAAACTATAAGGGATGTTTTTCATAAAAAGAACCATCAATATATCACATTGTGGGTAAAATGAAAGCATTTGAAGTTAATATACTGTATAAATACAAAAAATAGAAATAATGGCTGAGATTCACCTGTGAGATCAGCGGTGCAAGGGGTGTTGGGTGGTGGCGTCGACTGAAGGAGAGAAAGAGGGAGATTTTGGGCGTGTCGTTGACGAAAAGTCTCGTCGTTCCCGACGTGCGTGAGAGATGGAGAGAGATGGTTAGCAGAAGGGAGGAAAAATCGAGAAGGAGGGGGACACGTGGATCTTTCAGAAAGAAGAAGAAGAAAAGAAGAAGAAGAGAAGAAGAAGAAGAAGAGAAGAAGAAGAGGAGGAGAAGAAGAAGAGGAGGAGGAGGAGGTAGAGAAAGGGTTTTGGAGATGTTTTATTTTAATAAATAATTATTTAATGTTTTTAGAATTAGGAAAAAATCTGATTTTAATAAATTTTTGATTTAAAATAATTTTTTTTTAATAAATTAAATAAATTATTTTTTGTATCTTTTATGACACCAAATAACTGTCGCAGAAAGTGAAATCCGAAAAATTCCGTCTTTTCCTACCAGAAACGCTGTTTTTTAGCTTTTGTGACAGTTTTTTCTTTCCTCCTTTCAATTTGGGATGTCATAATAGGTAGTTTTTCTTGTAGTAATTGCAAAATATTCAGTTTTTCTCAACACATATACCAGAGATCAACTAATATTTTAATGGTATATATTACATATCTCATCATAATTTTTTCTCATTCATGTTCCTGTAAACATAAACAACTTTCATACATAATCAATATTATTTCAATCATAACGTATTATTTATTACGTAAGATATGAATATTTAAATAAAATACATAAAAAATTGATATAAGAACCTTTCATTAATAAAATATACACCGTATTATTCAATATATACTGTAACTACATAAAATATATGAAAAGTAATGCAAAATGAAAGAAAGAATGAAGGGAGAGAGAGATTGGAAAGTGAGAGAAAAATCAAAAGGGAAGAATTTTTTAAAAAACAATCAAAAGAAAACTAATTAAGGGACAATTTTTATTATTAATATTACTATAATAGAATTTAATCCCTTACCATATTTACATAGAATATCTAATAAATACAAATTTTAAACATAGTCCACTTTCCTTTTTCCTTTTTCTATTTTTTAATATATTATTATTAATAAAGATGGGTAAATGGGTCATTTTGGCCCTATATTTATGTAAAATATTAGTCAATTTAGGACCACTACTACAAAAACATCATTACTTGACGCGTGCAGTTTTGTTAAAAACTGTCAAGTAAAATGATAAAACGTCAAGAATAACAAAAATTGAAATAATGTATAATTTTTTTTAAAAGAAATTCAATACTTGACACGTTAAAAACGTCAAGTCTAGTTTAATGTACTTGACATTTTAGAAATGTCAAAAAAAAGTTTCCCCTTTGTCTAAATAATTAAATTTATCTTTACTTTTTCACTTTTTTTTTATTTTCTTTACTTTTAATTTTCTCTTTTCCTCTTAAATTAAATTAAATACCTAAACCCTAAATTAAATTCCCAAATTGATTTACTTTTCCTCTTTTCTTTTTCATCTTCCCGACAGTACACCGTTTCGTGTTCATCTTCACGACTTCGTCTTCTCCCCGATCAGGCCTTCTTCATTCTTCGACTTCATCTTCGGCTTCGTCTTCATCTTCCTCTTCTCCTTAATTTCGTCGTAGAACTTCGTTTTCAATATTCGGCTTCGGCTACTTCTTCATTCTCTAACTAAGAATTTCTGTTCGGCTCTCCGTTCCTCTTTCACCTTCGTTCTCCGATTAAGGGTATGTAGTTTTTCTATATTTCTTTTGCAGTTTAGCTTACTTTTTTCGTTGTTCTTATTTTCATGCGTTCAATAGAGTTATCTGGCGAGTGGTGAGTGTTCACACGAGATTTTGAAGAAATGTATTGCGTGGAATTGAACTTTGTATATTGATGAATATTGTGAATATAATCTCTAGTATTTACTCTTTTGATGCTTTCTCCCGAATACAAGTTAAAAACTTGGAACTTCTTGATCTTCGGTCTTCAGGATGTTGTAGTTGCAAGTCAATTTGAACTTCGATCTTCTGGAATCCAAGGAAAGTTTTAATCTTCCAAGTCTTCAATCTTTCAAAAGTTGTTGATCTCGAGGTTGATACGAACTTGCACTTCTTGAGAGCTTGTAGAAGTTTGAATCTTCAATTCTTCAGAGCTTCAATTCTTCCTTCAACCAAAGACCCCAAAAATGAATGGCAAGGGTCTCTATTTATAGAGATATTTTATGGGCTTTAGTTGAGCTTGGGCTCATTTGCTTGGTGGGCTTGGACTTGGGTCCATTTGCTTGTTGGGCTTGGACTTTAGCCCATTTGATTATTGGACCATATTTACTGTGATGATGTGGCATAATTTAATTGGTCAAAATTTCTTGCTCAACAATGAGTATTTAGTTTAGTTGAACTGGATTGTGGTTTTTGTTTAGGATATGTTTTATTTTGTTGTTTGAGCTTGGAAGCGTGAACAGAGAATGAGGATGGACTTTGATGATTGGTCATTTGGATTACATCTTGTGAACTCTCTCGTATCATTTCTTAGTTGTAGTAGAAAAATGATTTGATGATTTCTATGGGAACTCGAAAGCGTTGTAAAAGGGTGCTTGTAGTTTTGAACTTAATTGAAGTATGAATGTTCTTGGCCTTCAAGGTGGATGGACTTATGGAATAGGTTGAAGGAAAAACCTGAATGTTACATCCTTTCAGACCTCTGTGAAGAACAAATAGGTACTAAGGCACATTGTAACGCCCCAAAATTTTGATGTAATTCTAAAGTATAATTATCTTATTTTAAATTGATAAATTTTTTTTATAAACTATTTTTTTGATGTATTGTATGTTGAAGTTGGTGAGGAAAAGAAAATGAATTGATGAAAAAAAGAAAAAGAAAAGGATTTAAAAAGGAAAAGAAAATGGAAGTGTATTAATAATTATGATATAATAAGTATTATAATATATTATTATTATTATTATTATTATTATTATTATTAATAAAAAAAAATCAAATAAAACTTCTCTCCCCCTCACGCGCGCCACAAACCCCCCCTCCATTTTCTTTTTCTTCTTCTTCTTCGGCAGCCCTAGCCGAAGGCCCCCCCTTTTTCTTCCCTTTTCCTTTCTTCTATCCGTCCGACGAAGCCGAACCGCACGCATCCCAGCCACCACCTGCTACCGTCCGCACGCCACCGTTCCAGCCAACAGCGATGCCTCATCCACAAGCCGAAAACCCCCCTTCCTCAGATCTGTTCTCGCGCCGTCCGTCCGGCGAAGCCCGAGCCACGTCTCCCCTTTTCTGTTCACCTGAAGCCGAAGCCCGAGCCACGTCGAGGTCAATTCGTGAAGGCCAGCTGCCGAGCCGATCTCCATCTTCCAGCCATCGCCGAGCAGTCTTCACGCAAGATCCGAGCCGCGCACTCCTCCCTTAGCCGAACGCCGACTGACCCACGCGTGGGGTTTCCGTGAACCGGCAGCCGTGCGCCGTGGAGTGCCGCTGCCTCTGTTTTACGGTAAAATAGTCGAAGTGGTTTTGTTGGTAAAAAATTTAATATAGGTTGGAATTTGTTTCAAAAACATTTCAAGCGATATGGTTGGAAGAATTTGGCTAAGTTGTTAACTTATTTTTGAAGGTGTTGAAAGTAACGCTCGATTTTCTTGGGTTCAAAACGAACTTTTGTTTTAATTGGAGCTTGTTTCGTGAATTTGGGTAAGTTATGAAACATCACATTGGGTTGATTTTAAATGAATGATGCATTAGAGAAAGATATTGAGTATTTACCCTAATGTTTAGGTTCGTCTTCGTAAACTTTTGGGTGGTTAAGGAGCTTACCTAACGCCAAAGTAAGGGACTTTCTACTGGACTCAATAACAAGAATTAAGGTGTATTGACTATATGGACTGAAAAGTAGGGATGACGGTTATAATGTGTGTTTGGGTGTGGACTGAAAGTTTAACGTATATTGTATTTGACTGAATGAAATTTATATATGTATGTATGGATTGACGTGGACTTGTTGTCTAACGTATGTTGTGACTGCTGGGCCATTTATGTTGCTGACTGATGTAGTGATATGTTTTGACTGTCCTTGGGTGAAATTAAGATAATACGGTTGTTTGAGGTTAAATGGGGAGCTTATGTGATAAGGGTATTTGACTGTATTGAGAATGATTGTTAAGATATTTAGAATGGACTGAGAGGATAAATTATTAGTTTCCTAGTGGGTAGTTACCTTGCTGGTGTCCTATGGAATTATCACCCTTTGTGCATCCTTCGGGAGCACTAGACTGATACGTGCATCCTTCGGGAGCACTAGACTGATATGTGCATCCTTCGAGAGCACCAGACTGATATGTGCATCCTTCGGGAGCACTAGATTAATATGTGCATCCTACGGGATCACGAGACTGTGACTGTGCAGGGTACCCTATAGGAAGCTAATAATTTATTTTCTCCTAACGGGACTAGTAGTGGGTCTCTTACTGAGTATATTAATACTCACCCTTTTCATGTTTAACTTTTCAGGCAAAGGTAATACGAGGGACAGACCGACGAGGGACAAGAAGGAATCGTGATTCGCCATAGGGGACTGTCTTCTAACTGCTTCCGCTGACGGTTTGAAAATATTTTGATTGAACTAAGTTTACAAATAGTTAAAAAAATTTGTAAACAACATTTGAAATTTTGTATTTTGGAAATAGGGCCCGATTAAAATTTTCTTTCGTTTTTCTGACGGTTTCAACGGAAATTTTGCTATGTCTTTTGTCAACAAACTGTTTTGTGTTAAAGTAACGACTTAGATTTGATGAGAAAAGTTTGGGTCGTTACAGTTGGTATCAGAGCCTCAGTTTTAGGTTCTGTAGACTGACTTATGATTTAAGTCCATGTTTTTGTGTCCCTTTGGCTAACACGATCCTTCGTCACTCGTCAGGTATGCTTTTATGTTTAATAAGTACGGTATTAATAACATGACCTTGCCTAAGTTAAACTAGACTGTCTGAGGTGCTTTGATGTTTAAGACTAAAAGGAAAAAAAAATTTGGTGGATGTTAGGAAACCATGCCGCCAAGGAGAGGTGCACGTAGGGGTGGTTTTAGAGGCCGAGGTAGAGGCGCAGGGCGTAGTCAGCCTGCCGTGGGCCAAGCTGACCAGCGGGTCCCTGCTGCACCTGTTACTCAAACGGATTTGGCAGCCTTGTCTGCTCACCTAGAGCAGAGAATCGCAGAGCTTATTGCTGCTGCTATGACTCAGAACCAGCCTGCACCAGTGGTTCACCCTGTACCAACAGCTCCACCTGTGTCTGTAGACCCTCCTGCACAGGGACCGGTCGTACAACTGCCACAGATGTTACCAAATCAGCTTTTTGCAGAGGTGAAACATTTGAGGGACTTTAGGAAATATGACCCTCAGACTTTTGATGGATCACTGGAGGATCCTACCAAGGCAGAGTTGTGGTTGTCTTCTGTGGAGACCATTTTTAGTTATACGAGATGCCCAGAAGAGCACAAGGTTCAGTGTGCTGTCTTTCTTCTTAGGGATAGAGGTATTATCTGGTGGAGGTCCACACTGCGTATGTTGGGTGGAAAGTTGGACCAGATCACGTGGGACCAGTTTAGAGATTGCTTCTATACCAAGTTTTTCTCGGCTAACCTTAGAGATGCTAAAAGCCAGGAATTCTTGGAATTGAAGAAGGACACATGATAGTTGAGGAGTACGATCAGGAGTTTGACATGCTGTCACGCTTCGCCCCTGAGCTTGTTGGTAATGAGCAGGCCAGAGCTGAGAGGTTTTTTTAGAGGAGTAAGGGATGAGATCAGAGGCTTTGT
The DNA here is from genome assembly GCA_025688845.1 of Cucumis hystrix. Lineage (NCBI taxonomy): Eukaryota > Viridiplantae > Streptophyta > Magnoliopsida > Cucurbitales > Cucurbitaceae > Cucumis > Cucumis hystrix. The sequence continues at coordinate 20,451,085 of CM046888.1, forward strand.
GCGACCACTAAAGCCCTCCACTCAGGCTAAAGCACTGCGTCTGGCAGTGGATGTGAGTATTGGAAAGGACGAGGTTCAGCAAAGGGTGTTGACAAGGGAACCTCATTTAGTCAGAAGAGAAAGGTGGAGCAAAAGTTAGTCGAAGTTCCTCAGAGGAACATGAGGTCAGGTGGTAATTTTCGCCGTTTCCAGCAGAGTCCCTTTGGGGCAGGTGAAACTGCCAGAGAAAATCGTTGTGCAATACTTGTGGAAAGCATCATCTGGGTCGCTGTCTATTCGGGACAAGGATTTGCTTCAAGTGTAGGCAAGAGGGGCATACGACTGATCGTTGTCCTTTAAGGCCTACTGAGCTTGGGCAGAGCAGTCAGGGAGCGAGAGCACCACAACAGGGCAAAATGTTTGCTACTAACAGATCTGAGGCTGAAAGGGCTGGCACAATTGTTACAGGTACGCTACCAGTGTTGGGGCACTTTGCCTTAACTTTGTTTGACTCTGGTTCCTCTCACTCTTTTATATCGTCGATATTTGTAACCCATGCATGCTTAGAAGTGGAGCCCCTAGGTCATGTTTTATCAGTGTCTACACCATCTGGAGAAATTATGTTGTCGAGGGAAAATATTAAAGCATGCCAAATCAAGTTAGCTGGTCGTATGTTGGATGTAACCTTGCTAGTATTGGATATGTGTGATTTTGATGTCATTTTATGCATGGATTGGTTGGCTGCCAATCATGCCAGTATTGATTGTTCTCGTAAGGAGGTAGTGTTTAGTCCTCCTACCGGGCCTAGTTTTAAGTTTAAAGGGGTAGGGACGGTGGTTCTACCTAAAGTAATTTCGGCTATGAAGGCCAGTAAGTTACTCAACCAGGGTACATGGAGTATCTTGGCCAGTGTGGTGGATACTAGGGAAGTTGAGATTTCTTTGACCTCAGAACCTGTGGTAAGGGAATATCCTGATGTATTTCCAGAAGAGCTTCCAGGACTTCCGCCTCACAGGGAGATTGATTTTGCAATTGAGTTGGAGCCGGGTACCGCTCCCATCTCTAGAGCCCCTTACAGGATGGCTCCCTTTGAATTGAAAGAAGTGAAGGTACAGTTACAAGAATTGCTTGACAAAGGTTTTATTCGACCTAGCTTATCGCCTTGGGGTGCACCCATACTGTTTGTGAAGAAGAAGGATGGATCGATGCGTCTTTGTATAGATTAGAGAGAACTTGATAAGGTGACAGTCAAGAATAGGTATCCACTGCCCAGAATTGATGATTTGTTTGATCAGTTGCAAGGAGCCATTGTATTCTCTAAGATTGATTTACGCTCGGGTTACCATCAGTTGAGGATTAAATAAGGTGATATTCCTAAGACTGCTTTTCGTTCGAGGTATGGACATTATGAATTCATTGTAATGTCTTTTGGATTGACAAATGCACCTGCTGTATTTATGGATCTGATGAACAGAGTGTTTAAGGACTTCTTAGACACTTTTGTAATAGTCTTCATTGATGACATTTTAGTTTATTCCAAGACCGAGGCTGAACATGAGGAACATTTGCATAAGGTTTTAGAGACTCTTCGAGCCAATAAACTTTATGCTAAGTTCTCAAAGTGTGAATTCTGGTTGAAGCATGTGGCTTTCCTTGGTCATGTGGTTTCTAGTGAGGGAGTTTCTGTGGAACCTGCAAAGATTGAGGCTATTACCAGTTGGTCTCGACCCTCTATTGTCAGGGAGATTCGTAGTTTTCTGTTCTTAGCAGGTTATTACCAGAGGTTCGTGGCAGATTTTCTCGTATAGCTACTCCCTTGACCCAGTTGACCAGGAAGGGGACTCCTTTTGTTTGGAGCCCAGCTTGTGAGGATAGTTTTCAGAACCTTAAGCAGAGGTTAGTTACTGCACCGGTCCTCACAGTACCAGATGGATCCGGGAGTTTTGTGATTTACAGTGATGCTTCTAAGAAAGGATTGGGTTGCGTTTTGATGCAGCAGGGTAAGGTGGTTGCATATGCCTCTCGTCAGTTGAAAAGCCATGAGCAGAACTACCCTACACATGATTTAGAGTTGGCAGCAGTAGTGTTTGCACTGAAAATCTGGAGACATTATTTGTACGGTGAAAAGATACAAATCTTTACTGACCATAAGAGCCTGAAATACTTCTTCACCCAGAAGGAGTTAAATATGAGACAGCGAAGGTGGCTCGAGTTAGTAAAAGATTATGACTGTGAGATATTATATCACCCAGGTAAAGCGAAAGTGGTAGCTGATGCTCTTAGTAGGAAAGTATCACATTCAGCAGCGCTTATTACTAGTCAGGCACCGATACATCGAGACCTTGAGAGAGCTGAGATTGCAGTATCTGTGGGGGCAATTGCCTCACAGTTAGCTCAGTTAACAGTGCAACCAACTCTGAGGCAGAAGATTATTGATGCTCAGAGTAGTGATCCTTATTTGGAGGAGAGACGTCGCCTCGTAGGAACGGGACAGACTGATGAGTTCTCCATATCCTCTGATGGTGGACTGTTGTTTAAAGGACGTCTGTGTGTGCCAGCAGACACTTCAGTTAAGACAGACTTGCTGAATGAAGCCCATAGTTCCCCATTTTCCATGCATCCTGGTAGTACGAAAATGTATCAGGATTTGAAGCGAGTGTATTGGTGGCGTAATATGAAGAGGGAAGTGGCAGAGTTTGTTAGTAAGTGTCTAGTGTGTCAGCAGGTTAAGGCACCTAGACAGAAACCAGCAGGTTTGTTACAGCCTTTGAGTGTGCCAGAGTGGAAGTGGGAGAATGTGTCTATTGATTTTATTATAGGACTGCCTAGAACCCTGAAGGAGTACACAGTAATTTGGGTTGTTGTAGACAGACTTACGAAGTCGGCACATTTTGTTCCAGGTAAATCCACTTATACTGCTAGTAAGTGAGCACAGTTATATTTAACTGAGATTGTGAGACTGCATGGAGTGCCTATGTCTATTGTTTCTGTGTCTATTGAAAGTGAGCACAGTTTCACTTTCAAGTTTTGGAAGGGACTTCAGACTGCCATGGGCACGAGGTTAGATTTTAGTACGGCTTTTCATCCACAGACTGATGGTCAAACTGAATGTTTGAACAAGATTTTAGAGGATATGCTACGAGTTTGTGTTCTAGAGTTTCCAGGTAGTTGGGACTCTCACTTGCATTTGATGGAGTTTGCTTATAATAACATTTTTCAGGCTACCATCGGCATGGCACCGTTTGAAGCTTTGTATGGTAAATGCTGTAGAACTCCTGTTTATTGGAATGAGGTTGGTGAACAGCGATTGATGGGTCCTGAGTTGGTTCAGTCTACTAATGAGGCTATTCAGAAGATTAGAGCACGCATGCAAACAGCGCAGAGTAGACAGAAAAGTTATGCTGATGTGAGACGGAGAGCCCTTGAGTTCGATGTGGGAGATAAGGTGTTCTTGAAGGTAGCACCTATGAAGGGTGTTGTGCGTTTTGAAAAGAAGGGGAAGTTGAGTCCTCGTTTTGTGGGACCGTTTGAGATTTTAGAGAGAATTGGTATTGTGGCATATCGCTTGGCATTACCACCATCTCTCTCCGCTGTTCATAATGTTTTCCATGTTTCGATGTTGAGGAAGTACGCAGATCCATCTCATGTGGTGGACTATGAACCACTAGAGATTGACGAGCATTTGAGCTATGTGGAGCAACGAGTTAAGATTCTGGCTAGAGATGTGAAGATGATTCGTAATAGAGGAATTACATTAGTGAAAGTATTGTGGCGGAATCATCGAGTTGAAGAGGCAACATGGGAGCAAGAAGATGATATGAGGGCTCATTACCCAAAGTTATTCCAGGATTTGAACTTTCGAGGACGAAAGTTTATTAAGGAGGGAAGAATGTAACGCCCCAAAATTTTGATGTAATTCTAAAGTATAATTATCTTATTTTAAATTGATAAATTTTTTTTTATAAACTATTTTTTTGATGTATTGTATGTTGTAGTTGGTGAGGAAAAGAAAATGAATTGATGAAAAAAAAAAGAAAAAGAAAAGGATTTAAAAAGGAAAAGAAAATGGAAGTGTATTAATAATTATGATATAATAAGTATTATAATATATTATTATTATTATTATTATTTTTTTATTATTATTAATAAAAAAAAATCAAATAAAACTTCTCTCCCCCCACAAACCCCCCCCCCTCCATTTTCTTTTTCTTCTTCTTCTTCGGCAGCCCTAGCCGACCGCCCCCCACTTTTCTTCCCTTTTCCTTTCTTCTTGCCGTCCGACGAAGCCGAACGGCACGCATCCCAGCCGCCACCTGCAACCGTCCGCACGCCGCCGTCCCAGCCAGCCGTGACCCCTCGTCCGCCAGCCGAAAACGCCCCTCCTCAGATCTGTTATCGCGCCGTCCGTTCGGCGAAGCCCGAGCCACGTCTCCCCTTTTCCATTCACCTGAAGCGAAGCCCAGCCGTCCGTCCGCGCCGGGGTCTATCCGTGAAGGCCAGCCGCCGAGCTAATCTCCATCTTCCAGTCGTCGCCGCGCTGTCTTCACTCAAGATCCGAGCCGCGCATGCCACCCTTAGTCGATCGCCGACCGACCCACACGTGGGGTTTCCGTGAACCGGCAGTCGTGCGTCGTGGAGTGCCGCTGCCTCTGTTTTACGGTAAAATCGTCGAAGTGGTTTTGTTGGTAACAAATTTAATATGGGTTGGAATTTGTTTCAAAAAAATTTCAAGCGATATGGTTGGAAGAATTTGGCTAAGTTGTTAACTTATTTTTTAAGGTGTTGAAAGTAATGCTCGATTTTCTTGGGTTCACAACGAACATTTGTTTTAATTGGAGCTTGTTTCGTGAATTTGGGTAAGTTATGAAACATCACATTGGGTTGATTTTAAATGAATGATGCATTAGAGAAAGATATTGAGTATTTACCCTAATGTTTAGGTTCGTCTTCACAGACTTTTGCGCGGTTAAGGAGCTTACCTAACGCCAAAGTAAGGGACTTTCTACTGGACTCAATAACAAGAATTAAGGTGTATTGACTATATGGACTGAAAAGTAGGGATGAAGGTTATAATGTGTGTTTGGGTGTGGACTGAAAGTTTAACGTATATTGTGTTTGACTGAATGAAATTTATATATGTATGTATGGATTGACGTGGACTTGTTGTCTAGCGTATGTTGTGACTGCTGGGCCATTTATGTTGCTGACTGATGTAGTTATATGTTTTGACTGTCCTTGGGTGAAATTAGGATAATACGGTTGTTTGAGGTTAAATGGGGAGCTTATGTGATAAGGTAATTTGACTGTATTGAGAATGATTGTTAAGATGTTTAGAATGGACTGAGGGGATAAATTATTAGTTTCCTAGTGGGTAGTTACCTTGCGGGTGCCCTTCGGGATTATCACCCTTTGTTCATCCTTCGGGTTTATTTGATGCAGAGGATTTTTGTTGGGACTACATGACATTCATTTTTTTTCGTTCCATGGTTTTTTAGCAAAGAACAGTAGCCTTATAGCTAGGGGAAGGTGATACCAATGACTAAATAAAAGTTTATGATTCATTGCATGTCACTACCCTAAATTCATAAGATTTGGACTGCTCTATACCTTGCTGCAAAAAGATTTACATTGTGAGTGTTGGAATTCAAAAAGACATGGTTTTGTAAAGTAGTATATGGGTAACATTCTCCATCCTTCAACTGTAAAAGAATAATAAAGACATCAAATTTGATTCCACAAAGTAAATAAACATATAGAGAAAAAGACATGAAATAAAGTGTGGACACTTGAACTCTTCTTCTCAAGGACTTCAATTATATTAATTGCTTAAATGAATGCATGTTCAATATGCTCCAACTTTCTGTTTGTTTGTTTTCTACTTTTTTATTGTGTAAACTCCATCATCAAATAATGAATTTTCTCTTATATAGAGAATTTCTTATTTAGAGACAATTATAAATAATATATATGTATGTGTACATTTATTTTCTGCTTTCTTTTTTGTTTACTGAATATATGAATTTGATTGGATATTTTTTTTTTTTGTGTTCAAGTTTTTTTAATCCTCTTTGGGAGCTTCCTTCTCTTTTTTTTTTCTTTTCACTATATCAATTAGGAGGTTGTCTCTGTGATTTCATTTGTTAAAAATGAAACTGCAATTAGTATATGTTCCTTTTCCTAGCCACGAGTGCCATTCTCTTCTGCTGTTTATTTCTTTTTAGTTTATCCAACAATTTGAAAGCAAAATTTTGTTTATATTCATCTTGACTGTCCTGATTTCAAAAGTACTCCATTAATTTTCCAAACTCATCAACCCTCTTGATGTAACCAATTATAAAACTCAAGTACCAAAAGCTTCGCATCTTCTTCCAACAACTGGAGGTTGTCTATGTTTCATCTACCTCCATTCCTGAGGAAGGTGAGAAGCTTCTAGGAACAGTGTTCATAATTATTTCCATCAAGAGGATCAAGTTGTTTGGAGAGATCAGACAATACTTCTATAATGAGTGCAACCATGGTGAAATTCTTCTTCTTCCTGTATTTGTTTGCAGATTGTTTGAAAAACTAAAAGGAAATAAAAAGTTGTGCTCATAATTATTTCCATCAAGGGTGTAGAAAACTTCTCATCATCATCATTTATTTTTATGTATCATTGTATTTTTTTTATATTATACTTCAAATCGATAACCATTACTCAATAACTTCTCTTAGGATTTACACCTATGGATAAAGCATGGATGCACAAGAGTAGGTTATCCAAAGATTATGAATTGGGTGTAGAAAGCTTCTTGAATTTTGGATTTTCTAATACAAATGATGGTTCTATTCGTTGTCCTTGTTTGAAATGTGGGAATTGTGAAAAACAAAGTCGCACTACTATTAGAGATCACTTATATGTCAATGGAATTGATGAAAGTAACATTTGGTTTTGGCATGGCGAACAACTACCTAACTCATCCTCATATGGAAAATCTTCTAAGTTTGATACCCACAAGTATGAAGATAATGATGTTGGAAGTATAAATGAAATGATTGAAGTTGCTCATGAGGAGTATTCAAAAGATCCAAATGAATTTGAGAAATTGCTTAATGATGCTGAAAAACCATTATTTGAAGGATGCAAAAAATTCACCAAGTTGTATAATTTGAAAGTTAGGTATGGATGGAGTGATATTAGCTTTTCAGAACTACTGAAAACTTTAAAGGAAATTTTGCCTCCTACCAATGTGATCCCAACATCAATGTATGAAGCGAAGAAAACTTTAGGTGCACTAGGAATGAATTATGAAAAGATTCACGCATGTCCTAATGATTGTTATTTGTATAGAAAAGAATATGCTGATGCAATTGAATGTCCTGAATGTGGTGAATCAAGGTGGAAGCATGCTAATAATGCAAACAAAGGGAAAAAAACAGATTCGTAGAAAAATTGTACGGTACTTTCCACCGATTCCATGTTTCAAAAGATTGTTTCGAAGTATTGACAATGCTAAAAATTTGATTTGGCATACTAATGAGCAATTAGTTGATGGACAATTATGACATCCTGCAGACTCTCCAGCCTGGAAGTTAGTAGATTTGAAGTGGCCAAACTTTGGTTCTGAACCTAGGAATATCCGTTTAGCATTGTCAGCTGATGGAATGAATCCACATGGTGACATGAGTTCTAAATATAGTTGTTGGCCCGTATTGATAGTTATTTACAATCTTCCACCATGGTTGTGCATGAAAAGAAAGTTCATGATGTTATAAATGTTGATATCTGGTCCAAGACAACCAAGGGATGACATTGGCACGTACTTAGCACCACTAATTGAGGACTTAAAACTGTTATGGGAAAGTGGTGTTGAATGTTATGATGCTAATCAAGATGAAGTATTCAATTTAAGAGTTGTTTTATTATGGACAATAAATGATTTTCCTGCATATGGAAATCTTAGTGGATGTAGTTTAAAAGGGTATAAGGCATGTCCAATTTGTGGAGATAATACGTCCTCTATTAGATTAAAATATGGGAAGAAAATGGCATACATTGGACATTTAAGATTTCTAGCACACAACCATCCATACCGTCGTCAAAAGAATTCATTTAATTGTGAAAAGGAGCTTAAAACAATTTCAAAACCTTTGTCTGGAGAGGCCATATATTTGAGAATAAAAGACCTTAAATTTCCAAGAGGAAAGAAGAAGACAAAAAAAACAGCCTATGGAAGGAAGTGAAAGGAGTTGTTGGAACACACTGTCTTCGTTTTTTGAGCTACCATATTGGAAAGATCTTCATGTTAGACATTGTCTAGATGTGATGCACATTAAAAAAAATGTTTGTATGAATATATTGGGCACACTTCTTGATATTCCTGGAAAATGTAAGGATGGTTTGAATGCTAGACGGGATTTAGTTCATTTGAAAATTCGACCAGAGCTTGCCCTATCAATGGTGAAAAAAAATATTTATTCCTCCTGCTTGTTATACTCTTACAAAGGAAGAAAAACATTGTGTTCTCAAGACATTATGAGAAGTAAAGGTACCTGAAGGTTATTCTTCTAATGTTAAAAACCTTGTGTCGATGACTGATTTCCTATTGCTATAAGATCTGTGCTTCCAAAACATGTTCGGTATGCCATCACTCGGTTGTATATATTTTTCAATCTAGTATGTAATAAAATCGTCGATGTGCAACAACTGAAAAAGTTGGAAGAAGATATTGTGGTGACAATGTGTCTTCTAGAGAAATATTTTCCTCCTTCATTTTTCACCATTATGATGCATCTCACTGGGCACATTGTTAGAGAAGTCGAGCTTATTGGACCTGTATATCTAAGATGGATGTATCCCTTCGAAAGATACATGAAAGTTCTAAAAAACAATGTGAGAAATAGACATCGTCCAGAGGGTTGTATTGCAGAAAGTTATAAAGTAGAAGAAGCTATTGAGTTTTGTTCAGACGTCTTATCTGGGATTGATCCTGTTGGGCTAGGCATTAACAGATTAGATGCATCTTTAGACAATTGAAGCTTTGGTAGACCATTGTCTTCAGGATTTTTCTTCAGACTTGAACAAAATCTTCTATACCAAGCTCATCGGTATGTTTTGGCAAATACAATTGATGTGCAACCATACATAGAGTAAGTTAAAGTTTCAATTATCTTGTCCTCTATTTTTTATTCAATTTTATGACATAAACTTAACTTTATGTTACAATGTTTCAATGTTGAAGTAAACACGTGGAGGTATTGCAATTGAAATACCGAACTAAGGTTCATCATCAAAAATGGATTCAAGAAGAACACAATCGAACTTTCATATCTTGGTTAAGAGAAGAGGTGAAATTTTAAATTTATTTATATTTTTTTTATGGTGAACATTGTAATTACGTTAAGGTACTTATCATGGTAGGCTGCATCTGAGATTGGAATGGAAAATGTTGAAGTTTCAGATATCTTGAGGTGGATTGCTCATGGCCTTAATCATTTTGTCATTAAGTATAACAGTTATGCCATTAATGGATGTCGCTATCACACGAAGTCTCATGATCAAAATCGAAATGTACAAAATAGTAGAGTTAGTTTAGTGGTGAAAACAATGCAAGTGTCCAGTTTAAAAGATAAAAACCCCATCATTGGAGATATGTCCTTTTATGGAGTGATTCAAGACATATGGGAACTTAATTATAATACTTTCAATGTTGCAGTGTTCAGATGCAATTATGTTGAGAACAATAGTGGTATGAAGATTGATGATCTTGGTTTTCTATTAGTTGATTTAAGAAGAATAGGTCACAAGTCTGATTCATTTATAATGGCAACCCAAGCAAGGCAAGTTTTTTACGTGGAAGATCCAAATGATTCTAGATGGTCAATTGTGCTTACTCCACCACAGAGAGATTGTGAAGATCAATCAAATGACGATGAACTTGGAGATATCATGTTACATAGTCAAGGAGTACCTAGTGATATGCCAAATATCGATGATAGTATTGATTTAGATGAGAATATCTCAACATATGTACCATCAAACTGTGAAGGCACATGGGTTCCTAAATAACACAATGTGGTTCGCTTTCTACTTTTTATATATGCTATGTCTTGTTTTGAATATGCCTAAACCCTAAACCGTAATATAATCTACACTAACAAAAAAAAATTTAATGTTGCTTTGACAGGATATTCTCCTTAACATGGAGCCAAATATAGTAAGTGATGATAAAGACAAAGACGTTAGTAGATTAGTTGATGACCAAATTGTAGAGAAGCCCAAAAAACAAAGGAAGCGGGGACCTACTATTATGTTTGATGTAACTCGAGTTAGAAGTGAAGGTGAGAGGAAAATAGTGGAATATAATCAAGATGGTGTACCCATTGGAGAAAATGGGGCGAAGCTAAACTCTTTTATCGGATCGTGTGTACATTACCACATCCCCATTCACTATCCATCATGGATCGATGTGCCTACAGAATTGAAGGGCAAAATCTATACCATAGTTGAGGTAAAATTGCTTATAGTTTTTGTACAAGTTTATTTCAATTGACAATGTGACACTAACCGATATTCAATCTTAGGCTGCATTTATAATTGATAGTAGATCTAGAAAGAGAGTTCTTAAGACTGCAGGGACAACATTCCGTCAATTCAAGCATTGGTTGACGAAGAAGCATATCTTGACGTTCAGGAATGAACCTGAACTTTTGAGACAACCCCCAGATATGTATTCTTACATTAACCAAGGACACTGGGAAGAATTTTTTAGATCCAGACTTTGTCCACATTTTGAGGTATCAATGCATTTATTTAGATATTTAGATTGTAAATATTTGTTCATAAACTTGAAATTTGAAGATAATTGTAATATTGTATACAATTTTAAGAAAAACTTGAAAAATTTAAGTCAATCTTGTAATATGGTATACAATTTTAGGTCATATTAGTTAAAGACCTAAAAACAAATTCTACAAGTTCGGACGTTAGAGGGAATCTTTGGGCCCATCCAATTAAGTTTTAGAATAACTAATGCTTTAATGTGTGTGTGTATATATATATCACGCTTAAAATAAAAGATAGGGATGTGAGTCATGTTCTTCAAAATGGTTGGCTAATACTGTTTATCTCTCGGTTGTGTTTATATATTTTATTTTTTCTATCATGTATTTGATAATGGTTTCATTAATATCATATGTGGTTTATAACGATATAGAAATGTATGGTCATGGTTTTTTCCACATGCTTAGCCATCAATGATTATATTATTTTCCTATTTCTTTGTTTGCAAGCTTTTAAACTATGTTTTGGTATAATGAACGATCTGATTATGTTTTAATCTTTGCGTCGCCAATGCGAATCGTACTAATGTAAATTGTGTATCTATCATCGATTCAATTAATATCATTTAGTTTCTTAGAACAATTTGGTTAGTATTTCTACCTCAAATCGCTTGAAATTTAATATTTAAATCTAGCGATGAAATTGTCATGATAAAACAAATCAAAATAGGGAGTTTTATTTAGACTCAAACGGTCACATCTCCTCTCCGAGCCCCCTGACTTTCAGTGGCCCCAGAAGAGGATGTGAGGGCTAGCAAGCATTGTCACACTTTGACAATCCTCACCAACCAACTAACCTACATAACATATACGTCTCCGAACTAACAATTCATGTTAACAAAAAAACAACAAATGTAAATGCTTAAACTTTAATGCCCAAAAAATTTAGATAATTTAAGAGTTGATATTGATGGCTATATAGATAACCGTTATGTATGACTGAGATACATATGACTAAGATATGTGATGACTGTGATATGTTATGAATAAGATATGTTATTAATGAGATATACTATGACTGAGATATGAATTATTAAGATATGTTATGATTGAGATATCACATTTATGATATGTTACATGTATAGGCTATGGTGTTCTGTTAGTTTTGTCTGTAAGAGTAGTATCCACATAGGTGTTCCTCTGGATCACCACTAGTATATGTTGTACGAGCGGCTCGATAGGGTCACTTACAGCCCAATTCTCCTAGGTGTTCCTTCGGGTCACGAAAGACCAATTTCTCTTAGGTTCTCCTTGGGTCATCGAAGACTAGTTTGTGTTTCCTTCGGGATCACTAGATAGCGTGTGTCCGGGAGCACGATAGTTATGGGGTACTTTCTTACAAGACCCTAACAGAAAGTTAACAGACACCTAGCTAGTGGGATTATTAGTGGGTCCCTTAGTGAGTATATATTTACACTCACTCTTTTTATGTTTAATTTTTCAGGCAAAAGTAGAGGTAGAGGAAAGCTGGCGAATGATAAGAAGTGATCATGAGTCACCATAAGGAAAAGTTTATATTTTTTCTGCCTTTAAGATTTTAGTATTTTGATTTACAATATTTTATTTAAAATTTCAGAATTCATGCATACTCTTATTACATTTTCTTATTAGTTTAAATATGGCTTGAACTAGTATTTGACCTTTACTTTTATTTCATCATAATTTATTTATGATTTATAAATAAGTATTTGAGATTTTTATTGAAAGATTTAGTATCTTCTTTTTTTATTTATTTAAATTCTTTTTTTAAAATCTTTATTTAATTTAATAGCAATGACCTCAGCTTAGTATAAAGAGTTGGGTTGTTACAATGACGAAAGGGGGAGGATTTTGATATGAGTGAGACGGTTGTGAAGAAAAGAACGCTACGAAAAAGCATCAGATGGAAAAGCCTTCACTGTGGGTAGAACTGCACGGAGGAACCTTCATCGCAATAACCACCTTGAGCTATCACTGAGCGGAGGAGCCTGGTGGAAAAGGGAAATTAACGACCTGTGTGAGACCACCGTGGGGAATTGACGACATGTGGTGAAAGGGGAAGAAAAAGAAAGAAGAAAAGGTTTTTTCGTGAAATTGAGGAAGAAAAAGGGAAAACCTTTTTTTTTTTAGAAAATTGAGAAAAGAAAAATATTTCGAACATTAATGGTTTTCATGCAAAGGCCGAGTTCCCCTCTCTTTTCTTTCATTCTTTTCCTTTAATTTAAAATATTTTTTTTTTATTATTTATATTGCATGACAGTTAAAAGTTGTCATAGATTTATGACACAAAAAAAACTGTCATAAATTCTTGATATCCGAAAAATTTCCGTTTTTTCCTGTGAAAAACGTGAATTTCTTCTCTCATTTCAATTTGGGATGTATACAAATATCATAATATGTCATTTTTGTTGTAGTGATTTGTAACATCCCGACTTTGAGGTATTTTATTTTAAACAATTTTTTTTATTTAAAGATTATAAATTGTTAGGTGTTGTTTTATTATAGAAATTGTGGGAAAAGAAAAGAAATAGGATTTTAACAAAATGAAGTAATATTTATAATGGTTATCATTATTATTATTATAATTGTTTAAAATAGAAAAAGAGAAAAATCAATTTCTCTCTCTCTTCCCCTCTCACTCATGTGCCCCCCCCCCCCCCCCATCTTCTTTTTCTTCTTCATTTCTACCCTACCCAGCCGCCGCCGCGTGTCACAATCGTAGCGTTTCAACCTTGAGACGGACGATTGTGCGGCA
>CM046888.1:20464625-20489669 GCA_025688845.1 Cucumis hystrix
CATATAACCAAAGGTAAACACACTTTGGAAAAATATGTCCGTGACACCGCGCACGTCTTCCGCCTCCAAAACCTTCCTTCACCTTCCGTCCGACCAAAACCCAGTCGGAGCTTCATCGCCGCAGCCGCCAGCCATTCCCTTCCAATTCCTTCCCGATCGTAGCCGAGCCTCACACCGTAGATGCCGCATCGCCTCTCCGTTTGTGAAGCCCAACCACCGCTTCAGTTCGCCGGTTCATTGTGAGGCAGCGTGCGAGTCTCCTTCCAGCCGCGTGGGTTAACTTCCTATTGTGTGTGATTGTTTTTCGATCACAGCTCCCGCCTTACTGTGGGTTTGGGTGAAAAGATTTGAGTAAGGATAAATTGTGGGTTCCGTTGTTTTTTTTTGTGCCTATCGTTAAATGTTAACTGTTGGATGTAATCATTGGAAAAAAAATACTTTATCCTTGAAGGTATACATTGAATCAGTGAGCAAATCCTTGAGTTTCAAACGGGTTGAGTTGGGTTCGACTCTCCACTTCCAGGGATTTGAATTATTGAGTATAGTTGGATTGAAGAACTTGCATAAAAGTGAGGTAAGGGATTTCTACTACTGGACTCTACTATAGATTTGAAATATGTTGACTGTATGGATATCACTGAAACTGAGTATGGGTGTCAGATATGTTTTCTTTTTATCACGATGTAGACGTGACGATGAATGTATATTTCGATTGACTGAAACAAATATATATATATATATGGATGTTGATATGACGACAAATGTAGGGTATGGTTGGATCTGAACTTGATGACTGTTGTTTGAATTGGGTGAATAATATAGTAAAGTATGGACTTGTATTTGCGAACTGAGGGGTGTTATAAATATATATAGTTTGATTGTCTGAGGTGTTGTTATGTTACCGACGGATACTGTGATAGAGTTGAGTAGGTTGACTGTTAGTGTCTCAACTGAAATTATATTATGATGAGGTAGTTGGACTGTATTAAGAATGGACTGATAAGATGTCTAGAACGGACTGAGGGGAAAATTGTTAGCTTTCTCTATTGGGTAGTGTTGGGACAAATATTGACCCCTTTAAATATAGCCTATTCTCGCATTCTTTATGCAAAATTTCACTATTTCTATATTTTTATGCAGAATATCAAGTAGACTCCGATAAGAACCCAACGACGCGAAAATCACCTAAATCGGAGTTCAAACGAAGGAGAACGGGCAAATTAATCATAAGAGGCATTTTCGTAAATATTGAAGTGTTGACACGTGTCAACCCCTCAGCCGCGCACGCCTATCCTCGAGATCACGGGTTCGAATCTCCCTTCACGCATAATATTTACTACATATTTCCCTCAATCCGTGTCTTCAACAATCCGACGCTTCTCCTTGCGCCATGTGGAGCGATCTCAGCCCGCGCGCCCCTTAGCCACCCGAGTTCGAATCCCAGCCAACGCAATTTTATATTTTTCCATTTTTTTCGTGGTATTTTTGTAATTAATATCCAAACTTCTGAAATTACTCCAATTTTCATATTTTCGTCTTGGATATGGGCTTAGAAATACACTTTGGCCCATTTCCTCTATCTCTCCCTATAAATACCCCCAATTAACCCCTAATTTCACAATTTCAATTCAATACAATTCACAATACCCTCCAAAATTACTCCCAATTCCCTCCAAATTCCAATTTCTCTACCATCTCTCTGTAATTTTTTATCTTCAACCATTTTTCCAGAAATATTAAAGATGGAAGGCTAATCTTTTGAGGTAAATTGGGCTTAGGCATTTCCAATCTTTGAGAATTTGATTAATTAGATTTTTCTTTATAATTAGGGTTTGATTAGTCTTTGATTTCCATGTAATTTTTGTTTGAATCAATAATAAATTGTATCAAGAGTTGGATGTTTAATTCAATTTTATTGAATTTTGTAATCTTGATTCTTGATTTTATGAATTTTTGGTTCAATATTGTAAGCAATTTACCCCTAGTATTTCAATTAATGCAAGATTAGTTGATTTTCTTGCTTATATACAAAATTTTCATGATTCTTCATTTTATCTCTCCCAATTTTAGAGTTGTGTAATGCCTTTTTTGGATTTCAATTGATTTTGATAATTCTTGGAATTAAATTGAATACCTTTTTTTGTGCACAAATTAATTTCTCTTTGATTCCTTGAATATAAAGTTGTTGTTGATCCATCTTGTGTTTTCTTTTAAAGAAAAGAATAATGGGTTTAGTTAGAATTGCAATGATCAAACTAAAGCCCTTGAAATTCTTTACTTGTTTTTTTTTTTTAATTTTGATTCAAGAATTCCTTCCAAGATCAAGCAATTTGATCTTGCAAGGAAACCTTGAATCAAAATCTCTTTACAGCTATGCATAATTCAATTTCCTTACCTTCTTTGATTCAATGATAAGATTTGATGTAAGCCTAAGCCCATTCCTCACTTACCATCTTGGAATTCAATATCTGGTATCTTCCTTTTTTGTGAATGATTTTGCATACCAAACTCCCCTTCTCATTCCCTCCTACAATTTTCCCCAATTTGTTTTCAATACTTTTATCTTCCTTTTGTTACTAATCTCTATATTTCCAAGCATTTCATTCAAGGAAAAATCAATCACTCCCTTGGGTTCGACACCCTTGCTTGCTTCTATCTACTGTAAAATCAAGGGTAACTGTAAATAATTTTTCGTCAAGGCGTTTAGGTGAGTACCCTTCATTGATAACGACCTTACCTACTCTTTGCATAATCTTTTTGCATGTTAATTCTCGCCTTGTCAGGTAGCGTGCCTTGCAGGTGTCCCACGGGATCACCACCTGTGTGCATCCTTCGGGAGCATTCAGACTGATATGTATTTTCTGTAGAACACTAGATTGATATGTGCGTCCTTCGAGGCGTTTGACTGATTATGTGTATCCTACGGGATCACAAGACAGTTAAACTGCTGGGTACCCCCAATAGGAAGTTAACAGTTTTATTTTTTCCCCGAACGGGACCAGTAGTGGGTCTCTTACTGGGTATGTTAATACTCACCCTTTTATGTTTAACTTTTCAGGAATAGGTAACACGAGGGGCAGACCGACGAAGGACAAGAAGGAGCCGTGATTTGCCATGGGGGAAAAGACTTTCAAACTGCTTCCACTTTAATGTTCTTTTTTCCTTAGTATTTGAGACTGAACTGAGTTTTCTTCTTTGTACTTTGACAACTGTTATTTGTTCCATTTCATTTTTTTTAAACGATAGTTTTAAAATTTTAAATTGATTTGAAATAGGGCCCGAATAAATACTCTTTGATATGGTTGAAATTTTATTTGTATTGTCAAGTCTTATGTTTAAAGTGTGAGTCTTGTATAAAGTAATGATTTCGGCTTATTGAAAAAGTTGGGTCTTTACAGTTGGTATCAGATCCTAAGTGTTAGGTTCTGTAGACTGACTTATGATGTAAGTCCATGTTTTTATGTCCCTATGGCTAACACAATCCTTCGTCACTCATCGGGTTTGCTTTTATGTTTTATAAGTATGGTATTATTAACATGACCTTGCCTAAGTTAAACTAGAGTGTCTGAGGTGCTTGTTGTTTAAGACTAAATGGATTTTTGGTGGATAATAGGAATCATGCCGACAAGGAGAGGTGCACGTAGGATTGGTTTTAAAGGCCGAGGTAGAGGAGCAGGGCATAACCAGCCTGCTATAAGCCAAGGTGACCAGCATGTCCCGGTTGCACCTATTACTCAAACGAATTTGGCAGCTCTGTCTGCTCACCTGGAGCAGAGATTTACAGAGCTTATTGCTGCTGCGATGGCTCAGAACCAGCCTGCACCAATAGTTCCTTCTGCACCAGTAGTTCCTCTTGCACCAATAGCTCCTCCTACACCAGCAGATCCTCCTGCACCAGTAGTTCCCCCTGCACAGGGATCGGCTGTACAACAGCCACAAACTGTACCAGATCAACTGTCGGCTGAAGCTAAACATTTGAGGGATTTTAGGAAGTACAACCCTTGAACTTTTGATGGATCATTGGAGTATCCGACTAAGGCAGAGTTGTGGTTGTCCTTTGTGGAAACCATATTTAATTATATGAGATGCCTAGAAGAGCACAAGGTTCAGTGTGTTGTCTTTCTTCTCAGAGATAGAGGTGTTATCTGGTGGAGGTCTACACTGCGTATGTTGGGTGGGAATTTGCACCAGATCATTTGGGACCAGTTCAGGGATTTCTTTTATACTAATATTTTCTCTACTAATCTCAGAGATGTAAAATGTCAGGAGTTTTTCAAATTAAAGCAAGGACAGATGACAGTAGAGGAGTATGATCAAGAGTTCGAAGTGCTGTCACGTTTTGTTCCTGAGCTTGTTGATAATGAATAGGCCAGAGGAAAGAGATTTAGTAGAGGTTTGAACGCGAGATCAGAGGTTTTGTGCGAGCACTTAAGCCAACTACTCCGGCTGAAGCACTGCTGGCAGTGGACATGTGTAGTCGGAAGGATGGGGTTCAGCCAAAGAGCATTGATAAGGGAACATCATCTGGTCAGAAGAGGAAGGCGGATCAGAAGTATGTTGAAGTTCCTCAAAGGAACTTGAGGTCAGGTGGTGATATTCACCGTTTCCAGCAGAATCTGATTGGAGCAGGTGAAACTGCCAGAGAGAAACTGTTGTGCAACACTTGTGGAAAGCGCCATCTGGGTCGCTGTTTATTTGGGACAAGGATTTGTTTCAAGGGTAGGCAAGAGGGGCATAAAGTTGATCGTAGTCCTTTGAGGCCTACTAAGTTTGGGCAGAGCAGTCAGGGGGCGAGAGCACCACAGCAGGGCAAAGTTTTTGCTACTAACAGATCTGAGGCTGAGAGGACTGGCACAGTTGTTACAGGTATGCTACCAGTGTTGGGGCATTTTGCCTTAACTTTGTTTGTCTCTGGTTCCTCTCACTCTTTTATATCGTCGATATTT
Organism: Cucumis hystrix; assembly: GCA_025688845.1. Lineage (NCBI taxonomy): Eukaryota > Viridiplantae > Streptophyta > Magnoliopsida > Cucurbitales > Cucurbitaceae > Cucumis > Cucumis hystrix. Next base: position 20,469,572 of record CM046888.1, read on the forward strand.
GTATCACATGCATGTTTAAAAGTGGAACCTCTAGATTATGTTTTATCAGTGTCTACACCATCTGGGAAAATTATGTTGTCAAAGGAAAAGATTAAAGCATGTCAAATTGAGATAGTTGGTCGTGTGTTGGATGTAACCTTATTAGTACTAGATATGCGTGATTTCGATGTGATTTTAGGCATGGATTGGTTAGCTGCCAATCACGCTATTATTGATTGTTCTCATAAGGAGGTAGTGTTTATTCCTAGTTTTAAATTTAAAGGGGTAGGGACTGTGGTACTACCTAAAGTAATTTCAGCTATGAAAGCCAGTAAGTTAGTCAACCAAGGTACCTGGAGTATTTTGGCCAGTATGGTGGATACTAGGGAAGCTGAGATTTTTTTTACCTTAGAACCTGTGGTAAGGGAATATCCTGATGTATTTCCAGAAGAGCTTCCAGGACTTCCACCTCACAAGGATATTGATTTTGCTATTGAGTTGGAGCCAGGTACCGCTCCCATTTCTAGAGCCCTGTATCGAATGGCTCCGACTCAATTGAAAGAACTGAAGGTACAATTACAAGAGTTATTAGACAAGGGTTTCATTCGACCTAGTGAGTCCCCTTGGGGTGCATCGGTACTGTTTGTGAAGAAGAAGGATAGATCAATGCGTCTTTGCATTGATTACAGAGAACTTAATAAGGTGACAGTCAAGAATAGGTATCCACTGCCCAGAATTGATGATTTGTTTGATCAGTTGCAAGGAGCCACTGAATTCTCTAAGATTGATTTACGCTCAGGTTATCATCAGTTGAGGATTAGAGACAGTGACATTCGTAAGACTGCTTTTCGTTCGAGGTATGGACATTATAAATTCATTATTATGTCTTTTGGATTGACAAATGCACCTGCTGTATTTATGGATCCGATGAACAAAGTGTTTAAGGATTTCTTAGACACTTTTGTAATAGTTTTTATTGATGATATCTTGGTTTACTCCAAGATAGAGATTGAACATGAGGACCATTTGCATAAAGTTTTAGAGACTCTTCGAGCCAATAAACTTTATGATAAGTTCTCAAAGTGCGAATTCTGGTTGAAGCAGTTGGCTTTCCTTGGTCATGTGGTTTCTAGTGAGGGAGTTTCTGTAGATCTTGCAAAGATTGAGGCTATTACTAGTTGGTCTTGACCTTCTACTGTTAGTGAGATTTGAAGTTTTCTAGGTTTAACAGGTTATTACTGGAAGTTTGTGGCGGATTTTTCTCGTATAGCTACTCCCTTGACTCAGTTGACCAGGAAAGGGACTCCTTTCGTATGGAGCCCAGCATGTGAGGATAGTTTTCAGAACCTTAAGCAAAAGTTAGTTACTGCACTAGTCCTGACAGTGCCAAATGGATCTGAGAGTTTTGTGATTGACAGTGATGCTTCTAAGAAAGGACTGGGTTGTGTTTTAATACAACGGGGTAAGGTGGTTGCTTATGCCTCTCGTCAGGTGAAGAGTCATGAGCAGAACTACCCTACACATGATTTGGAGCTGGCACCAGTAGTTTTTGCACTAAAAATTTGGAGACATTATTTGTATGGTGAAAAGATACAAATCTTTACTGACTCTAAGAGCCTTAAATCCTTCTTTACTCAGAAGGAGCTAAATATGAAACAGCGAAGGTGGCTTGAGTTAGTAAAAGATTATGACTGTGAGATATTGTACCATCCTGGTAAGGCGAATGTGGTAGTTGATGCTCTTAGTAGAAAAGTATCACATTCAGAAGCGCTTATTACAAGACAGGCACCGATACATCGAGACTTTGAGAGAGCTGAGATTGCAGTATCTGTGGGGGCAGTTACCTCACATTTGGCTTAGTTAACAGTGCAACCAACTTTGAGGCAGAAGATTATTGATGCTCAGGGTGATGATCCTTATTTGGTTGAGAAGCGTCGCCTGGTAGAAACAGGGCAAGCTGATGGGTTCTCCATATCCTCATATGGTGGACTTTGAGAGACGTTTATGTGTGCCAGTAGACACTGCAGCTAAAACTAATTTATTGAATGAAGCTCATAGTTCTCCATTTTGTATGCATCTTGGTAGTACGAAAATGTATCAGGATCTGAAACGGGTGTATTGGTGGCGTAATATGAAGAGGGAAATGGCGGAGTTTGTTAGTAGGTGCTTGGTGTGCCAACAGGTTAAAGTACATAGACAGAAACCAGCAGGTTTGTGCAACCTTTACATGTGCCAGAATGGGAGTGGGAGAATGTGTCTATGGATTTTATTACAGGATTTCCTAGAACCCTAAAGGGTTATATAGTGATTTGGGTTGTTGTCGACAGACTTACAAAATCGGCACATTTTGTCCTAGGGAAATCCACTTATACTGCTAGTAAGTGGGCACAATTATATTTGACTGAGATTGTGAGACTGCACAGAGTGCCTGTATCGATTGTTTCTGACAGAGATGTACGTTTTACTTCCAAGTTTTGGAAGGGACTTCAGACTGCTATGGGCATGAGGTTAGATTTCAGTACGACTTTCCATCCACAGACTGATGGTCAAACTGAACGTTTGAACCAAGTTTTAGAGGATATGCTACAAGCTTGTGCATTAGAGTTTCCAGGTAGTTGGGACTCTCACTTGCATTTGATGGAGTTTGCTTATAATAACAGTTTTCAGGCTACTATTGGCATGGCGCCATTTGAGGCTTTGTATGGTAAATGTTGTAGATCTCCTGTTTGTTGGAATGAGGTTGGTGAACAGAGATTGATGGGTACTGAGTTGGTTCAGTCCACAAATGAGGCTATTCAGAAGATTAGAGCACATATGCAAACAACGCAGAATAGGCAGAAAAGTTATGCCGATGTGAGATGGAAAGATCTTGAATTTGAGGTGGGAGTAAAGTGCTCTTGAAAGTAGCACCTATGAAGGGTGTTCTACGCTTTGAAAAGAAGGGGAAGTTGAGTCCTCGTTTTGTTGGACCGTTTGAGATTTTAGAGAGAATTGGTGTGTAGCATATCGTTTAGTGTTGCCACCATCTCTCTTCGCAGTTCATAATGTTTCCCATGTTTCGATACTGAGGAAGTACGTGGCAGATCCATCTCATGTAGTGGACTATAAACCATTAGAGATTGATGAGAATTTGAGCTATGTATAGCAACCAATTGAGATTCTGGCTAGAGAGGTGAAGATGCTTCCTAACAGAGGGATTGCATTAGTGACAGTATTGTGGCGGAATCACCGAGTTGAACAGGCAACGTGGGAGCGAGAAGATGATATGAGGGCTCGTTACCCAGAGTTGTTCCAGGATTAGAACTTTCGAGGACGAAAGTTTCTTAAGGAGGGAAGAATGTAACATCCCGACTTTGAGGTATTTTATTTTAAATAAATTGTTTTTTTTATTTAAGATTTTAAATTGTTAGGTGTTGTTTTATTATAGAAATTATGGGAAAAGAAAAGAAATAAGATTTTATTATTATTATAATTGTTTAAAAAAAGAAAAAGAAAAATCAATTTCTCTCTCTCTTTCCCTCTCTCTTCCTATCGTGTGTGATTGTTCTTCGATCGCTGCTCACGCCTTGCTATGGGTTTGGGTGAAAAGATTTGAGTAAGGATAAATTGTGGGTTCCGTTGTTTTTTTTTTGTGCCTATCGTTAAATGTTAACTGTTGGATGTAATCATTGGAAAAAAAATACTTTATCCTTGAAGGTACACATTGAATCAGTGAGCGAATCCTTGAGTTTCAAACGGGTTGACTTAGGTTCGAGTCTCCACTTCCAGGGATTTGAATTATTGAGTATAGTTGGATTGAAGAACTTGCATAAAAGTGAGGTAAGGGATTTCTACTACTGGACTCTACTATAGATTTGAAATATGTGACTGTATGGATATCATTGAAACTGAGTATGGGTGTCACATATGTTTTTTTTTTTTATAATTATGTAGACGTGACGATGAATGTAAATTTTGGTTGACTGAAACATATATATATATATATGGATGTTGATATGACGACAAATGTAGGGTATGGTTGGATCTGAACTTGATGACTGTTGTTTGGATTGGGTGAATAATATACTAAAGTATGGACTTGTATTTGTGAACTGAGGGGTGTTATAAATATATATAGTTTGATTGTTTGTGGTGTTGTTATGTTACTGACTGATACTGTGATAGAACTGAGTAGGTTGACTGTTAGTGTCTCAACTGAAATTATATTATGATGGGGTAGTTGGACTGTATTAAGAATGGACTGATAAGATGTCTAGAACGGACTGAGGGGAAATTTGTTAGCTTTCTCTATTGGGTAGTGTGCCTTGCAGGTGTCCCACGGGATCACCACCTGTTGTGCATCCTTCGGGAGCATTAGACTGATATGTATTTTCTGTAGAACACTAGACTGATATGTGCGTCCTTCGAGGCGTTAGACTGATTATGTGTATCCTACGGGATCACAAGACTGTTAAAGTGCAGGGTACCCCCAATAGGAAGTTAACAGTTTTATTTTTTCCCCGAACGGGACCAGTAGTGGGTCTCTTACTGGGTATGTTAATACTCACCCTTTTATGTTTAACTTTTCAGGAAAAGGTAACACGAGGGGCAGACAGACGAGGGACAGACAGACGAGGGACAAGAAGGAGCTGTGATTTTCCATAGGGGAAAAGACTTTCAAACTGCTTTCGCTTTAATGTTCTATTTTTCTTAGTATTTGAGACTGTACTGAGTTTTCTTCTTTGTACTTTGACAACTGTTATTTGTTTCATTTCATTTTTTTTAAACGATAGTTTTAAAATTTTAAATTGATTTGAAATAGGGCCCGAATAAATACTTTTTGATATGGTTGAAATTTTATTTGAATTGTTAAGTCTTATGCATAAAGTGTGAGTCTTGTATTAAAATAATGATTTCGGCTTATTCGAAAAGTTGGATATTTACATGATTAACCTTAAATATACATACCCACGTACATATATTTAATTTATTAATCAACCTTCCACCAAAAACATTTTCCTTAATCTTCCAATTGAAAAATTAAATTAACACCCATATTAATTCAAGATAATTAAATAAGAAATTACTTTAAATTTTAAGTGTTACAATAATACTTTTTGTGAAATGGAGAATGAGAAAAAAAAAAACGAAAACGTTATCACAGCTCATCTCTTGAAAGGATGCATGTACATCTTTTTTACTAAACTTTATTTTTTCATGAAATAAAGAAGCATAAAACACTTTCAAAACTATTTGAAGATTTAGAGTAGTTTCAAAAAGACAAAGGTTGAGAAATTGATCTAATTTGCAATTCTCAAAGGTAAAACTACAAATTAGATCGAATATTGAATGCTCAGCTTGTCTTAGGAGAGAGAAAACTAAACCTACCCTATTTCGCTAACAACTATAAATTCTACCCTATTTTGATAATTATTTTCCAAATCTACAATATTTAACCTAGGGGTGTAAACGGGTTGGATTGCGTTGAGAGGCATTCTCAACCCAACCCATATTTTGGGTTGTTTGGTTGGAACTCGAATAACTCGAATTGAGTTTCAATCCAACCCAACCCGTAAAATATGGGTTAGGTTGGATTGTCGGGTTATATTTTTTTTCTTTTCTAAATTAAACTTTGTTATGCAATGAAAGACTTAACCTCAACTAACATAGTATTAGAAAATAATGGCAAGAATTTAAGAACAGGGACAAAAGTGACAAAAAAAAATAGTCAAAAAAATATCCAAGAATTTAAGATCTGTGACAAAATTGAACAAATCTTAATGATAATGAAAACAAAATTAGAAAATGATCGCAATCCTGTTACGATGGTTGTCGGAATCGGAGGGATATAGAGGGAGACGGACGGGTGACTTCTTACCTCGAAGATGAAGAGGTTGAGAAGAGGGAGACAGAGAAGACGAACATAGAAGACGAAGCATGCAATTGTGAACATAGAAGACAAAGCGTGCAACTGTGAACAGAGAAGTTAAAGTGTGCGATTGCGAACGATGAAGACGGAAAGACGAAGAAGGACGAGGACAGAAGAGATGAGGAGAACGAAGAAGAAGAATGAGAAGAAGAACGAGGAGATGGCGATTGAGAAGAGTGGTGCATGGCAACTTGTTATAAAACATAACCTAATTCTTTATATTTTATTTAAAAATATATATATATAAATATATATAGGATATAATATAAATATATATGTTGTATTAATTCGGGTTGGGTTGGGTTGGGTTGAATCGAATTTTCAACCCTCCAACTCGAGACCCAACCCAACCCGAAAAATTTCAAAATTTTCAACCCAACCCAATGACTCACATTTTAAACTAACCCAACCAAACTCTTATAATATGATTGGGTAGTTCGGGTTGTCAGGTTTCTCGAGTTATTCTTACACCCCTAATTTAAACAATTTCTCTACATTTAATTAAGAATATTATTTTAAATGACAGAACTATTGAAAATATTTACAAATGTCGTAATAGACTACTATCTAGGTATATGAGTCTATCACCACCAAATAGTAATATATCGCAGTCTATCGTGCTCTCTATACATTAGTGATATAACAAGAAAATTTTTGTTATATTTATTAATATTTTGATTTATTTTGCTATATTTAGAAGGGTTTAGTTTAAAATTGAAAGTTTTCAATATGTTTTTTTATGGGAAATTTTTAAAAATAGTAGAATTTACCAAATACTTACAACTTATAGCAAATTCTATCACTGATAGTCATTGATATGCTATAGTGATAGAATCCAAAATTTTGTTATAGCTCGTAAATATTTTAATTTATTTTGCTATTTTTAAAAATGTCTCTTTTTTTATATATTATTTAAAGTTTTCAAGACATAACATTATATATTATTTAAATTTTAAATTTTAAATTTTAAATTTTAATTATAATATAAATAGTTAAACTTTTAGTACAAAATTTTGACAAAATGGCAAGCTAGATTCCTTAATTTAATCGCGCTGTCTTATCCAAAAAAAAAAAAAAAGAAAGAAAAACTAAGAATCATGAGGAAAATGTGGAATACTTTTTATACGAGTGTCCTTATTGGACTGATATGGAACATCATCATTTATTCGTCCTCTTACGTTAACCGCTCAAACTCTTGATCGTTTGATATGTTTTCTAGCCACAAGCCTTCCATGCATCTTTGGAAAGATTTGATATACTTCCACGGCTGATAGCTAAGGGTACGACAATCTAGTTGAGATGTTTAAATTGTGTTACCGATCTCACTACCTTTTGTATGTATACCTTGTTAAAAAATTGCATTTGACTTTATTTTAATATTTTCAATTTGAATATAATAGAATAAAACACAAAAATATTTACATCATATAGAAAATTTTGATAAAATAGAAAAAGCTTAGAAGCCCACAACGTAAATTAACAAACACATGCAAAAAAAACCTGGTACATGATCATTCATTACACAATCATTCAGATCTTGGTGAAACGATCTTCGTATTGGTACAAGATTTTGGTTCTGGTCAAGATCTTGCCAAATCTAAACAATGTTGTACCAAATCTAAACAATTTTGTACCAAATCTAAATAATCTTGTATCGAATCTAAACGGTTTTGTACCGAATCTAAATGAAATTGCTAACCAGAAGACATGATAAATATATGTGAAGGAAAAGTAATAATATGAAGAAGATGCGTAGATATTTAACACCAAATTTAAAACCAATAAAGACAAATTTGAAATTTATGAAAATACAATAGTTGCTTCATGGCCTTTTATTTTTATTTTTGTTACACGAGCCATAAATATTTATGTCTTTTATTTTATGTATGTAAATTAACCTTGAATATAATTAAACTAGCATAAGCAATGAATATTCGTCAAGAGATTAGAGTTCTGAATCTCTAAATCTAAAGGGTGGTACTAAAATTGAACTACCCTTTTCTTAATATATATTACTTACAAAGTAGTATGATTGAGTTGTCATTTAAGTCAGAATGGTTGGAGTGAAATTATATTATTACATATCACATTTGGGTAGCATTTGAATGATATAAACAATGGTGTAGTTAGTTCTAGATTATCATGACTTGTTTGTACACTATAATGTAAGCTTTTGATAATAGTATTAAACTATAAGAATTTGGAACCAAGAAAAAAATCTGGAACAAGAAATATAAGATAGATTCATCCAACTTGTTCTTTTCCTTTTCGTTTTTTGGAAGAACAGAGACAAAATTACTTATCATTCAAGCTTACCTTCCTAATTTTAATTTTTCAAAAAAAAAAATATATACGAAAACAGTGAAACATGAAGAAACGTTATAGTAAAAGAATGACTAAAACTAGCAAAACATAACAAATCTAAGGCCCTATTTGTCTCACACGCTTTTGAGAATAAAGATGATGGAAAAGGAACCATGAACTACAATTCCAATATGCCTAAATAAGTTGAAAATGAGAATGATTTGTATGCGCTACAAGAATTAGTGGGTCTCTTGGCACATCAATGTGTCGGAATATATATCTAAATACATCGGAAAAAGATCTTCTGACGTATGTAAAATCATTTAAAGTCAAGTTGGGAGAACTGCGTTGGGAATAATATCAGGGGACGAATTCCCAATGCGTACAAGAAGCGACATCACACCTAAATGAAGCACGTCGACATTTACCTTTTCCTGACGTGCTTCCTTTTGTCATTAGGACTAAGGTACTCTTGACGCGGCGTTGGGAACTAGGCTTCCTTTTTTTTAATTTTTTCCCAATTATTATGTTCAATTCTTTTTATCCAATGGTACGTTTATTAGCTCCAGTTCGATTTAAATTCAATAAAGTTTTCAAATAGAAAATACCAAATTAATAAATACAAATACCAAATTGTTATTTATAAAATTAGAATATAATTCCAACAAAAAATGTGTCTTACTAATCGAACAAGTACATATTGTTTGTTTGAAGGAATAGCATAAAAAAGAAAGAAAAAAAACCTCATCTCTCATCGTCCCGGACGCCATCTTCGAACAAGTCCAAATCTACAATCACATTAAAGTAAAGTCATTATTCAAACTTTAAAGAAACCAAAATGCATGGATATACCAAAAACCAAAACTTAGGAACAAACAATAATATTCGAAGTACGCAACCCCTAATCAAATTTCCACTCTTTCAACTTAATTAGGAACAAACAATAATCAAACGACAACCCCTAAGTACCCAATCTCTCAACTTCCAAAGTAATGATGTAAACCATGTAAACTATCAAAGTAACCAACCTCTCAACTTTTACACTTTCTACATAGAAATGTAACAATAGAATCGCTAAACCTTGACTTTGTACACCTAAATTCACTTTGGCATGCCGCCCAACGTAGCAATTACATCGAAACCTTAAAAGTGACGTCTATCCCCCCCCCCCCAAACTCAATCCATAATCAAACTATCCAAAACAACTCAACCTCTTAACTTCTGCACGCCACCCAACATAACAACTACATTGAACATTAAAGTTTAACCCCCCCTCCCCCTCCCCCCAAACTCACTCCATGAGAAAACTACGCCTCATAACTACCAAATCTCGTAACTTTCACTAAAGCTATGTTTCAACTAAAGCTAAAACTACCAGAACAAATCATTATAATTCAAAAGCTAAATTTAATCAAAGGCTACCATAGCTGCAGGATAGCCAGAACCAATCTTTAGAATTTGGAGTTGTTACTCCAACTATTGAGAACCTTGATATGCATCAAGTTAACTAAAAAGTTCTATGAGGAAAATTTTGAATAACCAGGGTAAGCTCATTATGTGCTTTATTCATTAAATCTTGAAATAAGTTTGTTGTCTTTTGTTTTACACCGTTAAAGGGCATTTCATTCTCCAAATCTTCCATTAAACATATCCAACAATTCATTTTCTTGACTTAAGTAGTGATTGCTAGTTCCTTGATCAACTCTTTCTATACCACTACGCAACTTCACTGGCTCTCCATGATACACCTAGTCTATATAAGAGCTAGGGGATATTCCAATTGTTAATAGATATTGCCCCACACCGTCTAATGAATTCCAATTGTTAATAGATGTCACCCCACACTGTCTAATGACTCCCAAATTGAGTTCATCAATTTCTTACATGGACACCTTGTTCGTCTATAATCATCGACATGAAATTATAAAGTGCGACACAAGTTTGATTCAACCCTTGTTCATCGTTAAAGACCTAAAACATAAATAGGTTTTATTATTAAAAGTTAAAAAAAAAACGGAGTTGAGAGGATCTCTAAAAAAAATATCATAAGAGACATATATCCTATTACTTTTTATGAGTGGATACCGGATTCTCATTTTCGATGAAAAAAAGTTTGGATCTCTGTTACTTTTGTTGAGTAATTTTTATTACTGAGAATTAGACTAAATAAGATATTGTCAGGGAATAATTACTAAAAGTCTTTGAAACTGATGTCCAAACAGAAACATGAAACTAAAACCTTTCAAAGGACCAAACTTCAATAAGTCCCTCTTCACACCACAAAAAACTCTATTTTTCTTCTCCCCAAAGACTCGATAAAATTTCAACCACTAATCAACCTCTAAAAAAGGTCAAAGAGAATAATGACCAACAACATTTAGCCACGAACCTCCACTTTTACAACAAAATATTGAGGGAGATTTGTTGATCAAACTTTGACAATCCATTAAATGTTATGAAGAATAGAGAGAAGTACAGAATGTTATACTTCACCACAGTGAACCCATTAAAGCGAAACAACGTTAATTCATTATTTGATTCTACTTTCCTCACAAATTCTTTTTTCAGAAATATAAATCCATCATGAATAAATAAGAATCCTTATCATCTGCTTTCTTTTAAGCTTTTAGAATAAGTTCCAAGCCTTCTTATACCACTTTCATCATTAACTTAAATAAAACTACATCTTTGCTCTTATCCCATTATATTAAATATTTCAATTTATAGACTACATGGGAAAAGTTTTAAGGAATAAAATAAAATAGAGTAAAGAGACATACAGAAATTAAAAAAAGTCACTAGGTTAGTGTTGGATCCATATAACAACAAATTACAAATTACCTATGTAATGTATATATACAAAGGTATCCGTAATTTTCACTAGAGATTGAAAACTTCACCACTACATTTGTGTCAAGATAAATGTACCCTAGGTTAAATTAAACTTCACCAACAACACAACAATACAACACAGCAACAACAACAATTTTAACAATTAATTCTCCTAACCTAAATATGTCTTCAAGGAAAAAATAAAAAACCTAACCGAAATCTACTATTATTTTGCCTAAATCTACAGTGATAAGATCAACCCTAACCTAAATAAAGAGAAAAACAAAAAACAAAATCAATTTGCCTATACAAACCTAAATAAAAAATACACATAAAAAATATTTGTTTAACTTAAACCAACCTAAATCAAACAAATCAAACCTAATTAACTTAAACCAACCTAAATCAAACAGTCATCAAGCATAAACAAACCTAAATCTTCAATTATTTCTTCAAAATTTAAACCAAAATAATTATAAAAAAAGGAAAAATCATAACCTTACCGGAATGAATTGGCGGCAGCAGAGGACGATGAGTAGCAGAGGAAGGCGAGTGACGACAAAATGTGACGGCCAGAGCGACATTGAGGATGAACGACAGCAGGCAGGCGATTCTTCGTTTGTCAATCGTCTCTCTCAATCTCTTTCTCTTCCAAATCAGTAAATGACAAATTTGTAAGACGATTTTATAGGAGAACTCCCGACGCACCACAAAATTTCGAATCATTCTTGATGCCATTAGTAACACGTCCGGAATAGTCACACAACTCCCGACGTGTACATGCATGCATAACGTTGGACGAAATATAATAATTAATTAATTGTTTTCTTTTTCCATATTCCTTGCATGTGCATGTTGAGAGTTATGTGATTATTCCCGACGTGTTACTAATGGCATCGGGAATAGTCACACAACTCCCGACGTTTTAGACGCGACGTCAGCTGACGCTCTTCTTGCAACGTCAGGAGAGACTCTCTCTCCTGACACCTCGTATCTCGATGCTCTAGAAAAGCGTCGTGATATCCCCATTTTCTTATAGTGTGGAAATTATTAAGGATTCTCTATATTATTGTAACAACGATCGTTGTGCCAATCGAGATGTCGGTTGCTCTTCAAAGTTATTGAGAGAAACAGATCTAAATAAGCAGAAATACCAATTAAATACAAAAACATAAGAGTTAAAAAAAATTAAACGGATGGGTAGTAAAAATTATTCCATTTTTACAAAATTACCTAAGCCCAACCCTCTTGATCGAACAATTAATAGCACACATATGACATATTACCCTTTTCAAATAGCTAAATTCTCCAATGTGGCACAAAAGTATATTGACCTTTGCTTGTAGGTATTGTCTTTGAATAAACGAAAAAGTACTTGATAGAAAATTATATGAGGCTGAAAACGAATATAGTTGAGTCAACTAAATAGAATTAAAATTTGGAAATAAAAAAATATAGAACAAAAAAATCCCAGCCACTCAACAAAGGAAGATAAATGACTGGATGTATATCCAACCAAAATTTGAAGCGACATTTAACTAAAACCTACCACGTCTAAAATGCCAACAATGTGTTTTCTATTTCTGAAACTTTTTTTCTAAATAATGTGATTTTAGACACAAACCTAAAACTATAGGGTTATGATAAAACTAACCTAAAAACAAAATTTTGGATCCTTCTTTCTTTTTCTATTATTTATATATTTATATATCATGGGCAGGTCACGGTTTTCTTTTTTCAATATATATATATATTAGATATTTCAATTCTAAAAATATATTTCATATTAAAATTAATATCAACTTTCTAATTTTAATTTACTCTTTTAATTTATTTATTTATATTAAATATCTAAACATTCAATATTCAATTTTTTTTGGTTAAATTCACTTTTCTTAATTTAATTTGATTATTTCTTAATCAAAATTATACATATATTTTTCTTTAATTTCCAATTTCTTTTAAAAACACATATATTAATAAAATATGTTATTAAAAAATATATTAAACAAATTAAAATAGTAATAATAATGGAGAGAAGTTGAAACTTACTCCAAAAATAATCATAACAATCAATGGACATTGCTTATGTGGGTAGGAAAAAAACAAAATTGTGAAATAATTTAAAGCTGGATGGAAATTATAGTTGGATTGCAAATCAAATTAAGAAACTATTTTATATATTAGTAGAAGGAATTTATTGTATTAAAATTCAATGTGATTTTGTGTAAAGTAAATTAATTTTCTTTTTTTATTAAATAATATAAATAAATCAAATGAGATTTTACGAGATTTTATCTAATATAAATTGATTTAGTTTTTATTTTCCCTAAAATGATAAATATGCTTTTATTTTTCCTCTTTTTATAAAAGTTTTTTTTCAAATGATTATTATAAAATTTTATATTATTACAAAAATTTTAATTTTTAAAAATTTAAAATCCTAGTCCTTATTAATATTGTTATTCTTTAAAAAATAAAAAGAAATATATAGAATAAAAATAGGTAGCTACACATAGATAAGATACAAATTTAAGAATGTAAAAGTTAGATGAGATAATAAAAATGTAATAGAATTTTGTTTAATAACATATTTTGTTAATATATGTATTTTTAAAAAAAATTGAAAATTAAAAATATATATATGTGCAATTTTGGTCCAGAAATAATTCAATTAAATTAGGAATGGTGAGTTTAATAAGAAATATTTAATATTTAATATTTAATATTCAGATATTTAATATATATATATATAATAATCAAAACTTGAGAAGCTTCTAGATCTTTATTGTAATAAACGTTTTTTTCAACTTTAGGTGCTTTCCTGATAGCAATTATTGGACTGAAAACATAGAGATAAAAGGGAACGAGGAAAAGTTTATTTTTACTTCTTCTTCTTGTTTGTCATTATTATCATTGTTTCTTTTTGTCTTAACCTTTAACATTTCTTCTCCTATGGAAAACATAGAGAGAGAAAAGTGAATACTTTAGTTCTTTGTATTATTATTATTATATTTATCATTATCAATGTTATTATTATTATTTGTTTCACTTTTTTTTTTCATCTTAATTTCTTTCTTTCTTTTTTATTTTGCTTCTTTATTTTAAATCCTATTTCATTTTATTTTAATAAACAATAAGTTTTTTTCCTTATTCTTTTTATTCAATCTAACTCACACTCTCAAATTCATATTTTATTTGTGTTTTATCTATACTTAAATATACGTATGCAGGCATGTTTTTTTAACATTTTGCTTAGATTTTCTTTCTTCTTTTTTTTTTTTTTTTTCAATCTAGTGTGTGTTATTTCAGTATATCTTTTATTACATTGCAGATATTAAATAGTAATTTCATTTTTTCTCATTTTTTTTTTTCTTTACACTTTTCGCTTAAAAATTTCGACAATGGAATTAGAAATATCTAAGAATCTGTTATTTCTAGATTCTTGAATTGAGGAGGTGGATTCTTTGGAAGTTTGAGATCTATTCTTAATACTTATTTTTGTAAAAATCTTTTCTTTATTTGATTAATTTGCTATGTTGCATCTTTGGTTGTGCTTTGTTCATATATTGTTTATCTTAACTCCTCTTTAATTTCTAATGAACATTTATTAGAACTGTCAAGTATTTCAAAACTGCAGGCATTAAGTATGGTCAGTTTTCTAGTAGTGAACAAACATAAATCTTCAACTATTTCTTTAAAACTTAAACCAAAATAATTTTAAAAAATAAAAAGAAAAAACATAACCTTACCGGAATGAAGTGATTGTGGCAGAGGACGAAGCAGCGAAAGAAGGCAAATGGTGGCGCAAGGCAACGACAAGCGGTGTTGAGGATAAACAGCAGCAAGCAGATGATTCTTTATTTGCTAATTGTCTCTCTCAACTCTTCCTCTTTTAGATCAGTAAATGATAGATCTGGAAGAGAATTTTATAGGGGAACTCCCGACGCACCACAAAAACGTCAAAAATTTTGAATAATTTTCGACACCATTAATAACACGTTAGGAATAGTCACACAACTCCTGATGTGTACATGCATGCCTGGCGTCGGGCAAAAAAAAAAATTAATTAATTGTTTTCTTTTTTCTGACACCTTGCATGTCACGTCAGAAGTAGTGTGACTATTTCCGATATATTACTAATGGCGTCGAGAATAGTCACACAACTACCAAAGTTTTACACGTGACGTTAGTGAAGAGTGAGTCGGCTGACGCTCATCTTGCAACTTCGAGAGTTACTCTATCTCCCGACACCACGTATCCTGATGCCTTAGATGCTTTTTCGGGATATCCCCATTTTTTGTAGTGTAATAATGAATGATGATTCCCTGTGTTGTTGTAACGACGATCGTGGTGCTAATTGAGGTGTCGGTTGCTCCTCAAAGTTTGTGGAAATCTTAAAATGTATGTTTCTACGTTTTATAGAGGGAGTTAAAGAGTTTAGAATGTGGCATCATATAGAACAAAAAAAAAGGTGTATAACTAGTAGATATGTGGTTTTTAAGGAAGATACTATGTTTATGCTTGGTAAAGCTAGTGAAACATTTGATTCAAATTATAAACCAAATGAGATTGAGGTGGAGCACCCACTAAACTATGAATTGAATGAACTTCCTAGTACCATTGGGGAAGAAACAGTATCAAGTAGCTCTCTACCACCTACTCTAGAAGAAGGAGGAAAATGTTCTCAAGAACAAGAAGATTTATCAAACTATACTTTAGCATGAATAAAAAAAAAAAGAAAAAAGGGCTGAAGGGGGGTGACACTATAAAAGAAACAAAATAATAATCATAATCAAAAGTTAAAAAAAAAAATAAGAAGAAAGAAAAGGGTAATACTAAAAACAGTAATACTAAAAAAAACAATAATAATAAAATTTTCTAGAGAAAAGAAAATCAGTGTCAAGAGTTTGAATTTTTTAAAAAAATAATGAAATAACGATAAATAAAGAAAACAAACATTTTTCTTTGTCTTTTTTTTTCTCTTTGAGTTTTAGAAAGAAGAAAAAGGTTAAAGGATTTGTTTTTTTGAAAAAAGAAGAATAATGATTAAAAAAACAGTAGCAAAAAAAAAAAAAACTTTGGACTATCAAGAATAATAGCAAATTATGACTTTTACTTTGGGAAAATAGAAAATTTATTTTTAAATTGTTAGAATAGAAAAACTGAAAAATCTGAAAAATAAATAAATGGAACAATGTCTCAAATGCCCCTAGTCAATTCAAAAACAGTCCTAAATACAATTGTTCACCTAAAACCTAAATACTCTGTAATTAAATAACACATCCTTGTTGAAATTGTGCACGTTTAGGTATTCAAAGCCGAAAAGAATCCAGCTTCACTATCTTCCACTTTTCCAGATTCCACCAAATCTTCAAAGTTTTCGATCAGTTGCAGAAAAGATTGGAGCTTCAAGCTTCGTCCTCCTCAAAATCTTCAAAGTCTTCATACATTTAGAATCACGAAAGGTAGTAGGTTGGAGCTTCAAGCTTCGTCCTTCTCAAAATGTTCAAAGTCTTCATACATTCAAAATCACGAAAGGTAGTAGGTGTGCTAGCCCTTTCCGTCTTCTATCATCTTTGGTCTCTTCCAAAAGATCTAAAAATTAATATTATTTTAACTTCAATGGGTAATTAAGAAAAAGTACAACAAAACCCCAACAATCACAAAGTCACTAAAATCCGGCGACTGATGATGGCCGGAAGTTTTAGCATAATCGGTGAACGAATGGTGATGAAGGAGACTGGCGTGCGATGCACGAAGGAACAAGTGGCGCAAAGGCACTCGGCTTTGGATGAAGTAAAAATGTGACTAGCAGCGTGCAGCGGAGGAGACGTTTCCTTACGGCTTAGTTCTCAGTCAACAGAATGGAGGGAATGACTATAAAGGTGGATATCTTGACTGGACGGAGAAAACTCGAACGGAGATAGAGGTGTCGTCGACGGCTAGGGTTTGGTGAGAGTGAAGAAGATGATGAATAGTAATAACATTATTATTATTAATAATAAATATTATTATATTATTCTTTTCCCAAATACATAAGAATTTTCCTCTATACAGGTAAAATCGGCTGAAAATATAAAAAAGTGAAATTATTGTATTTATATTTGACATTATTTTAGGGGATCTAAAATTTAAATTCAAATCATTATTATAACTATATTATGTATTATTTAATAAATTGTTTAAATTATAAAAAATGTGAAAATCTTGTATTTATATTTGGCATTATTTTAGGAGATCTAAAATTTAAATTCATATTATTATTAAAACTATATTATGTATTATTTAATATATTGTTTAAAATATAAAAAAGCAAAAAAATTTGTATATATATTTGTCATTATTATAGGGGAGGTTGGTTTGTGCAAGAACAAAATAACATATTTAGTTAAAATTTATCAAATTTATATCTTATTTACAAAATACAGTGAATTTGTGCTATTTTCAATATCCGGTCTCATTTTTTTGACATATTGAAATACATTATATCTGAAATATGTGAATTATCATATATCTAGGGAATGATACTACATCTTGATGACCAAATTTTTTATCTTTTTTTGTACGTCCCAAATCTGTAGATTGGAATATGGAATATGTTTGTATAATGGATGACTATGAGATTTTAAGGATTGTAGATCACAATTATGGTGTATTTGAGACTCTCACTAGATGAAAATAAACGTAGATATTAACGTAATTTAAAAACACAACGTCTCAAAATAATTATTCAATACCATTGGCACAATAAGCCAATTTTTCAAAAATAAAAATCAACCAATTAGCACAATTTTAGGGGAAGATAAAATTTTAAATTCAATTTGTTATTAGCAATACGTATTTTGGAGGTATTTAAATTCAAAATATTTATAAATATTTTGGAATATAAATAATCCAAAAATGTTGAATTTATGTTTGCTAGGGATATCAATCAAATAACACGATTTTAGGAGATGATATAATTTTTAATAAAATAAGTGGATAATTGTAATTAGCACGATTTTAGGGAATGATAATATTTTAAATTCAAATTGTTATTAACAATACATATTTTTTAGGTATTTAAATTTAAATTTTTATAAATATTTTAGAATATAAATAATCCAAATATATTGAATTTATGTTTGTCATTATTTTAGGGATATTGAATAAAATAAAATTTTATTTTCCTAAAATAAATAAAGTAAATTAAATGAGATATTTTGAGATTTTGTCAAAAATAAATTAATAAATCAAATGGATATTAAAAGATTTTTGTTTAAAATTGATTTTCTTTCTTTTGTTTTCCTAAAATGATATAAATAAGTCAAAAAGTGATATTAGAAGATTTTATTTAAAACAAATAAATTTCTTTTTACCTAAAATAGTACAAATAAGATAATTGTGATATTGTAACGCCCTAAAAAAAAAAGGTAATAATAAAAATAATAAGATTTTATTATTAATTATTAAATATTATTATTTTTATTATTATTATTATTATTATATTATTATTATTATTATTATAATTATTATTATCATTAAATAATATCAAAAAAAAAAGAAGGGGCACCCCCCCCCCCCCCTCTCTCTTTCCCCCTTCTTCCTCCCGCGTGCAAAACCCTCCCCCCCTCTTTTTCTTTTTCTCTTTTCTTTTCTTTTCTTCTTCTCCTTCTCCTTGCCCTAAGCCCTAGCCGCTGCCAACCACCACCGCATCCCCCTTGGCCGCGCCGTTCGGAGCTGCAGAAGAAGAACGCCGACCGACAATCACAGCCGTTCGTCCGCGCCGACCTCTGTTCGCGAAGCCGCCACACCGTCAGCCCAGATCTTCGCGTCCAGCCGTCGTCACTGTCCAGTCGCCGTCCGTTTGTGCAAGGCTCCATCCGTGAAGCCCAGCCGCCACGCGTCCCTCTCTGTTCCGACAGTCCGACGAAACCACAGCCTCGCAGCCCCATTTTCCGTCCGACGAAAACACAGCCCCCACCTTTCCGTCCGACCTAGCCGTCCACCTTCACCTATAACTCAGTTACGTTTTTCACATTTTTGTCCAACTTGGTTCCTAGACCACTGCCTTTTTACGCTACAACTTGCAGTGAGTTTTTAGTGGTAAATAATTATCGTGGGTTATGGATCTGTGGTGTCTTTTCTTTGGAAATGCAATGTTGAATTAATTGATTGGATTATTGGGTGGACTGTTGTTCGAATTTAGGTAATTTGGGCAGCATTTGATTTCCTTGGGATTCACAACCAAATTTTAGGTTGTTGAAGTTTGTTTCGCCATTACCTTGGTAAGCTGAATTTTACATTGAGGAAAGTAAATGGAAGTGAGTATTGTGAAAATAATTTAGTCCCATGTCCTTTTGATTAGGTTTCGTTCGTTGGATTTAGTTCGTTCGAGAATTTTGAATAACTTTAAGGTAAGGGACTTTCTACTAGACTCAAATAAAAAAATATTTGGATGTATTGGCTGCATAGATCGTACTGTTATATTGAGTAGGGATAACGACCATGATGTGTATGTTTGAATGTAGACTTGTGGTTGAATGTATGTTATGACTGTCTGGTTATGTATATGCAAAATTGTAAGGATGTGGGAATGACTGAACCTTGTAGATGCGGCTCATATAAGGTGTGGCTTGAACTGGTAGATGGTTGTGTAAACCGAATATACGATATACAACTATGGTAGTTGTTGACTGATGTGTCGATGTGTTTCTTGACTGACCTTAGGTTAAATTGGAATGAAATGGTTGTTTGAAGTTAAGTGGAAAGTTTACGTGATGAGGACGTTTGAGTGGGTTGTATATTGACTGTTAAGATGTACAGAAGGGACTGAGGGGTAAATTATTAGTTTCCTAGAGGGTAGTTACCTTGCGGGTGCCCTACGGGATTATCACCCTTTGTGCATCCTTCGGGAGCACTAGACTGATACGTGCATCCTTCGGGAGCACTAGACCGATATGTACATCCTTCGGGAGCACCAGACTGATACGTGCATCCTTCGGGAGCACTAGACCGATATGTGCATCCTTCGGGAGCACTAGACTGATACGTGCATCCTTCGGGAGCACTAGACCGATATGTGCATCCTTC